>JAOEHY010029283.1:0-46312 GCA_025447955.1 Psilopsiagon aurifrons | reverse complement strand
CAGCGGGCGCGGGGCTGGCGAGGAGGAGCGGAGCCCGGCGGCGGCGGCGGCAGGAGGAGCGGCGGCAGCAGCAGCAGCAGGAGGAGGAGGAGGAGGAGGAGGAAGAACCAGGGGGAGCAAAGGGGGGCTCGGCCCCGAAGCCCGCGGGATTCGCCGAGCGGCTGCCGAGAGCCGCTTCCTGCGGGTGCGCGGGGCAACCGCTGGGGGCGCCCTCGGGGCGGGGCTGCCCGGGAGGTGGGGCCGGGTTTGTGGAACAGGCGGAGGGTTCCTCTGTGCCCCCCGGAGGGGCTTCTCGCAGGGGGGGGCTGTGGGTACTGGGGTTGGGGTACTGGGGCTGGGGATGCTGAAGTGCTGCGGTACTGGGGTTGAGGGATACTGGGGTGCTGGGCTTGGGGGTGCTGGAGTGGTGGGACACTGGGGTTGGGGGTGCTGAGGTACTGGGGTGCTAGGGAATCGGGGTACTGGGGCTACAGGTGCTGGGGTTGGATGTGCTGAGGTATGGGGGTACTGTGCTGAGTGATACTGGGATGCTGGTACACTGGAGTACTGTGTTTGGGAGTGCAGGCATGCTGGGGTACTGGGGTTGGGAGTACTGGGGTCGGGGATGCTGAAGTATTGGGGTACTGAGGTACTGGGGTGTTGGGATACGGGGGTGATGGGGTGCTTGGTGGATCTCCCAGGCTCCAGCCTGGGAGAGAAGAGCAAAAGGGAACCAGCCCTTATTCGAGGAAGTGCGTTCCCGAATGAGCCTGGGGCCGGGTGGCAGACAGCGCTGCGGGGACTGAGCACCCTTTAATCTCTGCTCTCAGTAAGAGATGAATGATGGAGCAAGTGGGTGTCTGGAGATGATGTTTCACTCAGTAGTCTCTCCCACATGACCTGGATGCATTTCTGCATCCCACGATGTCCTTTAATTTGGGACTATTATCTCTAGGAAAGGTTAATTGCGTTAGAGGAGTGGATCTCCATTCCCATGTCTTCATGGCTTTATTTATTCTGGCTTTCATGTTTTGATCCTTTCAGTGCTTTGATCCCTCATTCCTGCCATCCTGAGACGGAAAGGGAACACCCAGGCTGGGATCCAAGTGTGCCCCTGAGTGACATAAACTGAAATTAGGGGGGGAAATACATCTTACAGCCTCCGGGTCTGTAGTGGTCCTGGCAGCCCAGCACAACCCAGCCTTGCAAGGGCAGAAATGTCCTGCCAGGACCAATGCGGCCACAGAAGCGGACAGCGATGGTGCGCTGCGCTGCAGGGTTAGCAGGCACCAGATCAGACCACGGCTGCGTGCTGCAGGCTGCCATCCCTGGGACCTGCATTGCATTTAAGGCACCGACCACAGCTCCAGTGAGAAATTGCCCTAATTTGCTGCTATCCTAATCAGGCCAAGAGGAGAAGCAGCAGCTCCTCTTTGCAGTGGCTGCTCACTGCTGTGGGAAACCTGCCTGAGATTTTGCATGTGAGGAGGGCGGGAGGGAGTCCTAAGGCCTTGCAATAGCATCATCTTCCACGCCAGCTGCTACCCCAAGCACAGGAGTTGCCCTCTGTGCTGGTTTAATTAGTTGCTGCTTGTAATTAGAGTTTATTTTTATTAATCAGCTTAAATTATTTATTTGTGAGCTGCTCGCGGTGCACTGTCAACATATTCAGAGGCATACACGCCCCGAAGAGTCAGCTCCTGCCCTGAGGAAGCCCTGAGCTAAAATCAGACAAACTGTCGCAATTCAGTGTGCTCCAAAAGTGCTTTTTTTATCCCCTGAGAAACCTGTTGCATTTAAACTTGATAAATACTTGGCTTTGCTGCCCCACCACTGACTGACAAGTAAACAGGTAAAAATTAACCCTATTTAATAACAGGGTGTCGTTATTAAATAATAACGATGATGCATTTACCCTGGGCAGAAGCAGGAGGTGGGTACCGCTTGCATAGGAGAGCTTGCAGTGGGGGAGATGGAGAGCAGGGACAGTGCAAGAGATGAGGGAACAGCCACAGAGTCCTTTTAGGAAACAAGTGGCTTCACTGAGAGAAGTTCAATACAACAGGGAGGGGAAAAGGAAGGAGGAGGAGATGGCCTAAATCAGATGAGAAGAAGTCAGAGAGAGCAGACGTGCAGTGCATCGGAGGGAGCGTGGTTTAAGGCTGCTCTCAGCGTTAGCTCAGCTGTGATTAAAGCTGGTCGCAGCAGAGACGTGATGCTCACCACAAGTGGCCTTTATCTGCAGCAAGCAGCAGCAATTATTATTCTGCTTCCCAACTCCATCAGTTATGCCAAGTTGTGTTTCCCAAGGAGGCCACAATCTGTTGCCTCTGTGTAGAGGGATGTAAAATACAGAGGCACTTGCCTCGAGTAGGTGAGTGCAGGAATCTTCAAGGAGCAGCACGTCCTCACGGGGAGGAATGATGGAAACATCCCCAACTGGTGCCTAACACTGGAACTTAAGCAACTGTAGTTGTTTACAGAGATGCATAAATAGCTCTGCAAAGAGAAAAGGCAGGTATCCAAAAGCTGTTCAAGGCAGAGAGACGTGGCTCAAGCCCACAGCTGCAGGCTGAAGCCAGACCAATTGAGATGAGAAAATAGGCGTTAATTTTATCAGAATGAAGTTGATTAGCTGCTGGAACAAGTGACTGGAGAAAGGGAAAGTCTTTCCATATGGTAGCATTAACTAATCAAGATAAGATGCCCTTCTATAAGATGGGCTTCAGCCAAGCACCAGTTCCCGAGTTCAATGAGCAGGGATGGTGTGAAATGGTAGTGGCTCTGAGAAGATAAAGAAGTGACTTTGTGGTCCCAGCTTGCCTTCAGGTAATGAACTGAAGACTGGGCTCTTAGTGTGTATTTCTAAATCACTCCTGAATAGCTGTGATGGTGCTCATGGGGTTGACCCCTTCTAAATAGCATCTAGGGAGGGGTGGCCAGAGGATTGGCCAGACCCAGCCTATCTGGCTGGTTTCTGCCCTGTCCTGCCAGCCCCACTGGGCTATTGGCGTGTGTGGGACCGGTGCTACAGACCTGGGTTGGGTCTCTCTGCATTTGTCACCCCTGGTTGGCATGAGGATGCTGGGGGCCTGGCTGGAGGTAGGAGATCCCCAGCCAGCATCAGTCAGTTATCCCAAGCTGGCAAAGAGCGAGTGCTGAGAGGGTGATCGGGGCCTTTTTGGTGTGACTGGGGCAAACCGTTTCCCTTCTGACTCCCAGTGTCTTTCCCAACCTTTCTTGCCCTTTTGCTTTGACCCAAGGTTTCCGCAGGGGCTCTCTCCCACTGGGATTACACTTGGAATGTTTGTGCAGTTACTTTCCAGGAAGCAAATCTCTCACTGAAGGTGTGAAACGTTCTCCCGTTGTGACTATTCCAAGGTCAGAGTGGCATTTTGACATCCTTGTCGTCTTGAGGCTGTTTAGAAGGGGCCAGGGCGCCCTTTAATTTCAGTTGGTGCTGCCATCGCAAAGTGTAAATGCACATGAGCAAACTTTCCTGAAGTTAGGATGTCAGCGGCTGCCTAGGGAAAGCAATGTGGGCTCAGCTCTTGTTCCATCTCTGCTGGCCAACAACAAAGCACTGACATACATTTGGTCAGCACCGTAGGACTATGGCAGCTACTTGGTCCTAATGCAATTGCAGCCACAGGTGGGCCAGGAGCTGTCTCACCTCTGGATTGTTCTGTGCGGAAGGAGGTGAATTAGGGAATGCACAAAGAAAGAATTCAGTCTCATGTCACTGCTTCTATGAAAATGAGGTGGCTGCAAAACTTGCTGGGAGGAACAGGCACAAAAGCCAAAGGGTGAGATGTTAATGGTCATGGAAAGGAGGAGGAGAAACAGGACTGACTGGTTTGCAGGGATTGAGAGTTACCACCCTAAGAGTTACTGGGAGGCTGCAGCAGGGATCTGTCTCACTCCCTTTGCAAGATGAAGAGCTGGTAGTGTTTCTCTTGGGCAAAGGATATAAAGCAAGAGATGAGGGATTATTAAAGCAGGATTTCACCTTGAACAGGAGAGTCTGAGGGACTATGCCCGACTTTGTGCTTCCTCATTGAAACGAGTTGGTTTGGCCCCTCTGTATATCGGAGAGTATGAAAGGGAGATGAAATGTTCCTTGTCTCTTTCATTTGATACACTAAAAATGCAGTGCATTGTGCTGTTGCCGTGGAAAGGCCCCTCCTGTGGCCAGCTGCTGCCCTGGGCACCACCCAAGCCATCTCTGTCTGTGTGCCAGGACATGGCCTGTGATGCTGCCTTGCACCCTATCCATTCCCCTTCCGTATGGATAAGCCTTGTGAAGGCATGGGTGAGCAGAAATGCATGCGTGGTGTTCTGGTTTTCCTGTGAATCCCTTGATAAATCCAAGCGATGCAGCTCAGATGGGCAGCAGTGAAGGACAGAGTCTTTCCCTCAGTATAAGGTGGTAGAAGAAAGCAGCAAGCACCTTCTGGTAGGTAATGGAGTTGGGGGCATTACAGTCCCTAAGGCAATGCTCATGCTCCATCTGGAAGTGAGCTGGACCAGCCAAATTGTCCCTTTCTGCTGTGTCCTGGCATGGTCCAGGCTCTATTGGCAGGCCTGGGGAGAAACATTAATGGAAACAAGTGTTTAGCTGGAGTTACTGTAGTGCCACAGACTTGGAGAAACAAGGAAAAAGAGACCAGCCCTTCTTTCATTAGTGAGAGCAACCTGGTGCTGGAAGTTGGGGCTGGAGGAAAAGATAAGAGAGAAGAAAAAGGGAACAGCAGTGGAGAGAAGATGAAAACACTGGGCAGAAGGTCTGCAGCAGAATGAAGTGAAAGGGAGCCATTTATCTGCAGATAAGATGCTAGACTGTGCTTTCATGTGCATCCTGGACAGCTTCTGATGCCATGGGTTTATACAGAGTTAAGACTTTACCGGCATTAGAGACTCTTGAGAAGAGGTTGTCGACCCATAGATCTAGGCAGTAGCTGGTCCAAATCTGTCCTGTGTCAACCTAAGGAAGACATATTCCATCCCAGGCTGTACCTATATGGAAGATCTTCTCTCTTCACCACTGATTTCATGTTTGAAATCTCTCTGTAGGGAGTTGGTGTGGATGCTCCATGATTCATTCCCATGAGGAATGAATTTCAGGTCCCCATGTGGTCACAGAGGCAGAAGAGGGAGCAGATATGTATTTTTACAGCAAGGAGAATGAGACTTCAGTGTACAAATTTGGCCTGGCATTTGGGGAACATACAGAGTGATTCCCCCTTGTATTGTCGCAGTTGCTTCCTCTTGGCTCCTGATTAGGCTTTAGGATCAGGGAAGGAGGCTGCTGCTGAGCAATCCATCCCAGGATTTAAACCCAGCCTACTGTGTGGTCTGTGTGTTCCCTGGGATTCAGCAGAGTCCACTTACTGAGGCCAACAGAAATAGCATCTCTCTTCCTGGTTTCAGAGGAGGTGCTAAGTAGGACATAGTTAAATTTGGGATTATTAGTAAGAGAAAAAGGGAAACTGTTTCTCTTGAAGTGCTTTGGCTGGGTAAGGGATCTTTGGGCAGAGAACTGCAAAGAGCTGCCCTTTGTAGAGGGCTAGAGGACAAGATGTTTGCAGTGAAGAACTGTTTCTGATGCAATGAATTAGTGGGTATTTGGGAGCATTTCAAGCTTCTGTCCATGCAGCTCCGACTGGCACCCAGCCCTGCAGTGTTTCAGCCCAAGGGGCACCTTGCTGAAATACTGCAGGGCTGTTCAGCAACCAGCAAAGTGCTGGGTTATGTCCTGAAGGGACATCCTGGTGTGCAGGAGTTTGAGGGTCACTGTGATAGTGCAGGTGGAGGGGTTCTTCCTGGTAGCATCCCTGTTTTAAGGTTAGTCAGTGGTCCCTCAGAGACATTGAGTTTCACAGAGGCTGGAGATGCACCTCTATAGACGAATGTACTCCGTGTAGAAGAATGAAGTCTGAATGAGAGGCAAAGCCCCACAATGAGCTGTCTGTAATTAAAAGGCTGCAGTGAGATGAAATAAGAGATGGAGAAGAGAGATAGCTGCAAGTGCTGAGGAACAGAAGAGCTTTCAAGTGTGTTACTGCAGGGAGAATTCACCAGTGGCCTGATACTGTCCTTGTGCTGTCCTTCACCAGGTGACGCATGCTGTGCAGGCTGGCGGACACCATCGCTGACCCAAAAACCTCCAAATGCTGACAGAGGTGTGAGTGCTAAACTCAGTTTAGCCGTAAGGGCTTTAAGTCAGAGCTAATATCGGTGTCTTGGCCTGATGCATGCTGTGCTCTTGTTTTAATTTTGCTGGTGACTAGACTGCAGCCCACTTTGCTCTGGGGTAGGTGATGAGCCACTTGTGCCCAGTGATGCTATGAAGGTGGCGAAGGGCCAAGTGCTGCCATTGGAAACCAGCTGTGAATTAATACACGGTGTGTGATTAATGTGCTTTTTAAGCGCATTCATGTCCTGTCGCACTGGCTGCGGCTCTTGTCACTTTTGGTGTTCTCAGAACACTTATTAGCCTTACAGATCCCTTGATTATTGCTTTCTCTTTTATAATTAAGCCATGAAACCCAGCATGGTGCAGCTTATGTGGTATTAATTCACGGCTGGCGTACTCTGCCTGTGCCCTAGGATAAGGCTAAATGCTGGCAGCTGGATTGCTCTCTGCACAGTTGCTATTCTGAAATGTTTTAATGTGATTATAACAATCACATCCTGTGTGTATATGGGCAACTCAGGGCCACAAGCAGTAATGAGATGTGGTCTGATGTCCCTAGGAGCAGGATATGCCTCTGGCAGTGCTGTGAGATGGGGTTTCCTCCTGCCCAGGCGCTGGCTGATGCTCTCCAGGTTGGTGCTATTAACTCTGCTTTGGTGCTAATGCAGCCCTGCATGCTCTCCACTCCCTGCTCATCCTTCTTGGGACACGCCTGTGCACGTGTGAGCTTTGTGCATTCTGTTTCACTCCTTTTTGCTCTGGCTTTTCTTCATATGAGGTTTAAGCTGAACCCAGGATTTCATGTGAGCCTCAGCTCCATGTCCACTTCCCGTCCACAGCAGCAGCAATGGCGGTTTGAACAGTTTTCCTCCCAGCTGGTTGTTCCTGCCCCCAGTTTAAGAGCATGTGTGGCCATGTGGGGAGCTGAACAGGGAACAAAAATACCATAAACCATGTCTGTTCTACTTAGCTTTCTGTTTTCTCTCTCCTGGGAATTAGCTGTAGGAGTGACTGTGCTGAAGGAACTGGAGCTTGGAGCTACTGGGGAGGAAGTCACTGGAATGACATAACACCAGTGCCCCAACCAGTGCTGACCCAGAGGTATCAGTGTGAATGCAGGCTTCATCAAGTCTCTGCTGGGTTGGGTGTTGGATCAGACCTGGCTGGCAGAGCCCAAGCAGCCTGAGGCAGAGCAGGCAGTAATGGGCTCCAGCAGCTCTGTCCTCATGGCTCTGGTCTCTACATGTGATAAAAGTCCTACCAGACTTCAGATGTGGGGACCAAGTGTTGTGGGGACAGCTACTGAAGATCGCATGTATCATTGTTCTTTATCTAATCTGGATCATGCCCTCATCTACACAGGACATGGGATATCTCCATGTACAGCTGAATGGCTGTGACCTTCATGGACCACAGATACCACAATGCAATGGCAGTTCTGCTCTGCTGAGTGCATGTCAGTTATACACATATGAGTGCTGCTCAGGTTATTGGTTAATACTAATCAAACCATTTCTATAGAGACCTGAATGCTTCTGTTTCAAAACACAGTGCCAAAACCTACATGCTCCATGTAAAGCCGTAGTGCAGAAACTCTTTGAGCTCAGATGTTTCCATGGAGATGAGTCTTTGATCTTGGTGTAATAAATAAAGGGCAGAGAAGATGCTCCCAAACTGGAGAGGCAGGCAAGGCTGATCCCTACGGGGCAGAAGTTCTCAACAGGAATTAGAGTGACAGGAGGTGTCTTTTCTCCCCCTTCATGATGCTATGTCTGTAGTAGCAGTGAGGTTGAGCTGTCTGCCCGCCAGCGCTGCAGCGTATGCAGAGGATGTGCCTTTCATCCTGCCAGCCAGCCAAAGTGCTACACCTTTGAGCTGGCTAATTTAGTGCTGCTGAAAAGTCAGACCTTTGTCTGCACAGCAGTATTCACCCTGTGCTGCAGGGCTTAGAGAGCAGCAACACAGGGTTTTAATACCAGTACGAGACATGCTCCTTTTATTGACTGTGGTGAAGCAATGTGAGGAATAAGAACAGCGAGGAAAAGTGCTGCATTTGTGGATAAAATATAAGGGGGGAGGGGGAAAATAACATTTTGCAAAATAGAAGTGTTTAATACGATGATGTGGAGATAGTGACCAAAGGCAACAGTCGAGTTGGTTTTATCCACATGGGTGAGCTTCAACTGCATTGGTGGTGTTAGGGCTGTCAGCGGGATCAGGGCTGTTACTCCTGGCACTGGAAATCGAGGCTTCAGTGGTTGGGGCCGAAAGAGAATTCATTAGGAAAGGGCATCATTGGCTTCAGTAGGCACTGGGAGCTACTGCTTGGGGTAAGTGTGGTCACACACACTGTGGTGGGATGTTTCACACTGTGGTAGGATGTTTCATACCACAATGCGCTGCATCGGCAGCTGAAGATGATCCCTTGTGTTTGAGTGCCTGGGGCCACCCTCAGAGCTCTTGCCGTGGCACAGTGGGTGGTGTGTGTGCTGCTGAGCTGTGTGTGCATTTGTGGCTTCACTGGGCAGCAGGGTGGTGGCTTTTCCTGGTCGCTTCTGATCTGTTCACAGGATGTTGACATATCCATCCCTTTGTTTCCACTGCCAGCATGGCCTCAAACAGGTTTTTATGCAGCGTATGAGAGGTGAGCAAGTTACTGTGTACTGCCTGTTGGAATACTTTTTCTTTCCTTACATTAAATTTTCTTACTCAGATGCACTGTGGGTTTCAGGGTCTCTCTGCTTTAGGGGTTTGCAATACTCCACCCAGCAAAATGGTGCTTAAGTACCTATTGTGGCTTCCTTGCACCCAGTCCCACCACTGCTTTCCCCGGAGCAAGTGACCTCTCAGTGTCCGGATGGATCCCACTTACCCATCACTTTATGTCATTTTAAAGTTTGGGTTTAAATACTGTATTTATAAGGACATATGTAGCTTGCAGCTCTGAAAATGTCACCATCCTCCCCAAACATTGCAGAAACCTTCAGTACACAGCCCACGGGTTCACTTCAGAAGCTGATGGAGGGGGGTGTTGATGATTTTTGTTGCTGTTTCTACTGACCCTCACTGGAAATACTGTCATGCAACTCTCTCTTTTTAAGAAAAGGACTATTTAGATGAGAAAACCATGTTGTTGTTTTATGCATTAGTTCACTGGGAAGAAATTCAGTTGCAAGAGCATGCAATATTAAAGGTATGTTGAATCAAACTCATTTCCACTGATTTCAGAGCTTTGTTTTCACAGGGCTCTTTGTCAGAACCTGAAGCATAAAATACGCTGACAGGTCACAATTGAGGTTACTAGATGGTAATGAAAACAGCGTTTTTAACCTCTATTACAGGGACAAGGCAGGACTGCTGTGCAGCCACAGCCGTTTGTCTCACGGCTGTGACAAGCCTGCATGGATGCTGTCACTTAGCAACCACTGCCATTTGTGTTCCAACTGCAGCTTTTCTGTTGTTGGCACGCAATGAGTTGTAATCACAAGCTCAGTCCCACTAAGGGTGTTTGTCTTGGAGGGTGATAGGCTCCAGGGCTCACCTGTGCCCCTGCTCAGCCTGCATAAGGGCTAGATCAGGATTTCATGAGTGATGGCTAATACAGCTTAACAAGGGTTGTTTTGGAGCTGGCTTGGCTGGGCCAAGTCATGTTCCAGGCCTGGATTCATCACCTGCCAGATCTGGCTCTGCAGCTCCTTCATGCTGGTCACAGCCCAGACCAGAAGCTGCTTTGGGGCCAAAGCTTTAAGTGTGGTGGTGTTGAGGGACCAGCCAAAGCAAGACTTGATGACCATGTGCACAGCAGTGCAAGCTCCCTGCTCCCTTTCCAAGACTCAGCCTGAAAGCTCTGGGAATTAGGGGGTCAGTGGAAACTGGAAATATGAGGACCAAGAAATAACGAAATGGGAGAACTGAAAGTGTTGTCTATCCTTTGAGGGTAATTCTCACCTGTCTTGCACTGAAAACGAGCCCTGCCACAGTTCAAGCCCTAATGCTCTGCAGGAACTGTTTAGGGTCATGGTTTTACTTTAATCAGGCAATGTCCCTCAAAGGAATGGGTGCACTCTGTCCCAGACAGCACTCCTGCCCTTGCACAGAGTTTAACAACTGGGCAACTGCAGAATGAGCTGGGGAGTGATTTGGTGTGGATGGGTTTGTTTTGGAGGCAGCCATGTGAAAGACATCTTCACAGCTCTGTTAGATGTTTATGGTAAATAAACACAATTAAGCTTCTGTTCTCTAAGCAGAGACTTGGTATTGACATTGCAGATGGAAATACTGTTTTCTTCAGTTTCATTTTGCTTTAACTGAAACAGTTGTGTAATTGCAGGGTCTGCTGATGCAGACTGCTCATTCGCCCTTCCATCGGAGTTCTAAGCGTACCCACGATGAGTGTTTGCAGAGCCCTGGATGCTTTCATCAAAGCTGGTGGTGTGTAGCTCTATTCCACCTTGTCCAGACAGACACATGGCTTCTTTGAAAGAAAGCTCTTCCTTTTCTCTGTGTGCTGGCTTGCAAGGTTATAGGCAAGAGGTGTCCTGCCTGGGGAGGAGAGTGTCTGACGCAAGCTGAGGTCTGGCAGTGTTCAAGTGGCGCTTTATTTCTCAGCAGTGGACAAAAACCACTGCCCAGGAGGGAAATGACACAGCGTACACAGGTGCTGCTACTGATAAACTTTTTCCATTGTAAACTGTTGATAACTTCTGCAGCAAAGCTGGTTGATGAGTTTCCTGTTTAACACAGGGTGGTTTCCAGAAGCTTTGATGAATGTGTATTGGAAGGGAGAGCAAATTTTGTTAGACAAAAGAAATTGCAAAGATGTGTATGAGTTCATCACAGATCACATATATCGAAGCTAAAGCAACAGCCTTAGAAATTTATGGCCCATTTTTGACTAAGTTGGGCAATTAGTATAATTAGGCAAAGAATATTCTTTGGGGTTTAAATGTCGAGTGTATTAAAACAGAAAATCAACAACAGTTGTTTTGGCAGCTTATGTAAAGCTGTCGCTAGTGTAGGGCTGAGCCAAAGATGTTTAATTTCTCCTGGGTCTGTTTAAGCCTGAGCTCAGTCCTTTCTTCAGAGCTTTGTTGAAATGTGTTGAAAGCAGCTCTAGGAATTTCATACCTGTGTACAGATCTGACAATAGAACTTACATTGCCCTTGTGCAGATAAAAAAGCTGAAATGAGCTTTCTAATTTTCTTTCACAGAACCAGCCATTGGAGACATCAGTTCTTCCGATCTGTGATGTTCTGCGTTGATACCACTGGTATTGCTACTGCCTGCTAATCACAGCCCACATTAAAGCAAATGATAGTCCTTCACCTCGGTGCCTCTTGCATTCAGCAAAGCCCATGTCTGGCCATAGTCTTTGCTGAAATCAGGTGGTGGGTGTGCTGAGAAGTCTCTTGGTGATGCCTGCCTCCTGCAGGAGCTGTGCTCAGCTACAGAGTTGATGGTGTGGCATCCGTCCCAAAAAAGGCAGCTTTGAGCTTTCTCCTGTGTCCAGAACAGCAGGCCGGGTACCTCCTTCTTCATGTCATTGGATCCCTCGGTGTGTGACAGAAGCAAGCTGGATGTGGAGAGTTTGTGGAAGGACTCCTATCATCACATTGTGAAGTGGGAAGTAGCAATAGCACTTGTTGCTGTGAATGTTCAGTCTGCATCTGAGAGTAACAAGGCCATTTCTCTGGCCTGTCTCCTTGAGAATTAAAGCTCCCCCCTTAGGTGCACCAGATAACCACAGGTCCTTCTCAAGACGTACCAAACGGTGCAAGTTCTTAACCCAAAAGAAAGCTGCATGCCTGGGATAAGGATCTTATGGAGGTGCAAAAAAAGCTTTGGTAGGTAAGAAGCAGGTTGAAAATGAGCTAGCAGTGTAAATGGGGAAGGGCTCGTATGAGCTCTTAACTGTGGAAAGATGAGCACGCTAGAGAGGGTATGCCAGCACGATGGATGATTCACGTTAGTAGCTGTTGGTGTGAGTTTATAAATTTGATTACCAATTTTTCAGCTTAAATCCCACTGCCATTGACCTCTGTAGAAAGAATTGTGGGGTTTTCGGTGAGGTTTCATCTCCCTTAACTCCTCTAGTCCCTGGCATTTGTTCCTCACACTGCTTGGATATTCATGACCTTTCATGTTTCTCTCAGTCATCAGGTGCAGGATGTCAGTATAAGCATCTTGGTGTTCATAAGACACTGCTGTAGAGCACCAGAGAAAACAAAGTAAAGCAATGTAGTGTGCTCAGAAGAGAGGTAACTACAGAACCAGCACTGAGTCACCTAATTGCTCGAGGTGGAGACCTGTTTTCAGTGAAAGATGAAGTTAAGTCCTTAATTTCCCTTTTAAAGATAAGGAGCCCTCCCAGTTCATTGTATGTCTAATTTTTAGTGTACAAGCATCCTGTGTATATGCAAGATTTTGGACTGCAGTTGGGCAAAAGTTATAAACTTAACAGTGTCATCATCACCTCAGCTAATTAGAGTTCTATTATGAATTAATAGGTCTGGGAGTCAAGAGACCCTGCTAAGAAGCAAGTCACTGTAACAAGTCACTTTTTCAATTTGCTATTTAAATAATTCCTTGGAGTCTCCTAAACTGCACAACCCCGAAATCACAAGAATTCCAGTGCTGAACAGGAAGAAGACATTTACCCAGCAACCTGCTGTCTCCTTTCTGCTGATCTGACCTACTGCTAGCACATAAAGCTGGTTTTGGAACTATAATCCTTCACCAGACAGCATTGCTAGAATTCCACAAACAGTTCATGCTTTTTAAAAGCAAATCATTTCTCTCTCACTAACCCTTCAATTTCTGAGAACAATGCAGTGGCAGGAAAAGGCCTGATTCTTAATATCTTTCTGTCTTTTGCCAAGTGTTGACCCTGCTCAGGTAGCAGCAGCTGAACTACTTTCTCCTAACAGCTGCTGGTACAACACCTAGGGGCTCTGTCACACATAAAACTGTGCATACCATGCTAGGTAAGCGTGCTGACTTCATTAGAAAGCACAGAGTAAATCTTCAACCTCAGCAGCAAGAAGTTCAAAGTACATTTCATCCTACTCTACTGCCGCAGGAATAACACTGAAGGAGGAGACTGTGCAAGTTTTGCTATAGTCTCCATTAGCCAAAAATGAGCATTGTGTTCCTGCTCCCACATAGGCTGCAGGAGGATAAAGGATGGTTAGTAACAGTGCTGAAAGGAATACAGAGTAGCTTGACCTACTGGTAAAGGTACTCCTTTTTGTAGCTCTCTTTTTTTCCAGTAGGTTTCAAGAAGCTTCTTAGCACATGGCAAGACATTGAAGTAAGTTACAAACTACAGCATTCCCTTAGTTTTTAAACAAATTGGCAATTTTTTACTTAGAAAACAGTATCTATAGTGTGAATGGCAACACTGTTTTCTAACTGGTTATTAATACTAGGCATAGATCTATTTCATCATGAAAATGCTGCTGGTGACAGCTTCTCTTGGTAGTTAGAAGCTAATTCTAGTTCTTTAGGAACAGAGAATAGGACCACTTGAAAAATTCAGCAAAATGAACTTTTTTCTGGCTTTCATTACATGCAAAGTCAGATTTTTAGTATCACTGCTGAGATCAAACAGCTGTTATCTATGGAAGAAAGCTTGCAATATTAAGGATGATCAGCTTTTGACTCCTTAACTACCACCTTCTGCTCTAGAACTCACAATGCAGCAGAGAACCAGAGAAATCTGCTTCTTCAATGGAGATACAGATGTGATCAAAACATCCATCCCTTAAAACCAAGTCTTCATCAGTTTTAGCTGCTCTGGCTGCAAAAAGAGCATGCAACAACTTGTTTTCAGTTACTGTTTTGTTTTCTAAATGTTTCCTAAAGTAGGCATAGCCTGGTGCTTTCTTAAAAGAGGTAGGACTTACAGAAAAACAGCATTTCTTCATGTGTTTACTTCAGAAACAAATCAAAGTTTATTGGAAACTACACTTTTTTCAACATCAGTATTAAAACAAGGATTTTCTACCCCCTTTAAAAGCTAATGAAACAATCTTTTTCTCTGTTCAGTGTAACGCTTCTTCCCATCCTCTCTGAAGAAAGACTTCCTGGTAGCAAAAAGTTCTCCTCCAGGAGAAAACTGCTTAAGCACTGCTCCCTCAAAGCAAAAGGTATCTTATCTTCAGTAACAGTCAGCTTCATTTTCCTCGATGGTCCCCATAGTAGCAAGGATGTCCTGTAAGAGAGACTGAGGGCTTTTCTCTATATGGTCACTACTTTTGTTTAGCTCATCGCGTAGCTCTTCTAAGTCTATTGTACCCAAAGCTATCATCATGCTCTCTGGATCTTGGAAATCCACTCCATTACCACCATCCATGGGGAAGTTCTTGGCCAGAGAACCCTGCCTTAGTGTTCTTTGTAACCAGGCAATGCTATGTCCTACAGGAGAATCTTCAGTCTCTCGTGAACCCCTTGGGGTAAAAGTTGGATAGAAATTAATCCTTAGGTTAAGCAGTAAATCACAGGCTCTCTGACCTACTGGTTGGTCACAGTCACACAAAGATCGAAACAAAAAGCTAAACAGGTTTGCTCGGCAAAGTATCTGCAGCACCTCATTCTGATGAATGGAACTCGTGACTGCAGATGAGACAGGAGCATATGGGCATTTAGGAAGGCCAAAATGGCAAAATGCATGATGACAGAAAATGTCAATCAGTTCCAAACCACCAAGTCTGACTTCCCAGTCTAAGTCATGCTCCACTGTGTGGATCACTCTAGAGACAAACTGCTCTGTATCTTCCAGCTGACCTGTGCAGCCTTGTCTCACCCACTCGATGAAGATGCTGATGACAGCCCTCCTAGGAAAGCCCTCTGGGTCTGTTGACAGGATTTCCTGAAGCTTTGCTATGGTGTTCTAAATGTGGAAAGACAAAGAGAAAGCACAATGAAGGGAGGAACATGCAAAGAAACAAGGCTTTTAATTACTGTGAGATCTTTCTGCATGAGACTTAAGATTACTGCTGTACTCCTTTTTCTTCACAGGTTAACCGATGTGTGGCTCTGCTCAATTCTGCAGTGGACTACACAAATTCATCATACCTCTTTATTACACTGATTCTCTACAACAGGTGACTCTGGAGCAAAGTAAGTAATGAAGGCCAAGTGTCCCACAGCAGTCACAGCACTTGCTCGCACATAGCTTTCTGGATCCTCCAGAAGATTTTCTGTAAGCCTTGGCACCTCTGAAGACAGGAGAGACTGCCTGAACTCATACTGATCTGTAAACAAGACAGCAATCCAAAGAAGCAAGGCTTTATTCTCTCAGAGCATGTAACTGTTTCCAATGCAAACAGTTCTTTGCGTCATACAAGAATGCCCACTGACTGCAGGGACAGCTGCCAGTGAGCTGAGCCACTGCAGAGACCAGGCAGCTGCTCACAAGAGCACAGATGCTCTGTGTCAGGCTTCCTATTTTCCAGCAGCTTGGTGACTTTGAGTCAAGCCCTGCTAGACACTGGAGCTTGGAAAAATCAATCTACAGTTGTTCTACTGGAAAGAAAAAACTTTCTCCACACAACTGGGGATATGGTTTCAGCCTCATCAAATGCGTGCCTTCCCTTAAAGGTGGAAAAAGTAGTCTTCCTTTCTTGTTCTCAAGGCATATGGCAAAGAAAAATAATGTAACTAACTGCAGTACTGAGAGTGGCTGCAGGGTAAACTACTAAAGCAGCTGTGAATGTGCTGGATATTTCCTTTGTGCCCTAGGGACAACAGTCGTTGACAACATCCCCCTCTTTCCCAACATCACAGAGCTACTGCAAGAGAATGAGCATTGCCTTAGTGCTACCTGCTGCAAAGCCTGAGTGAAGTGGAAACATTGATAGTTAATCTAAGGAGTGCAAAGCAGATCGAGGCTTTAGCCTCCTAAAGCCCAGACCCCAGCCTTCTGAGTGAAACTGAGCAGGCTCTACTGCAAATAGGAAAAATGGGAAAGTTTATCAGCCATTAAGCACCGTTGCCTGCCTTGACATACGCATCTCTAAACTATGACTGTCTCAATACCCCTCAGTTTAACTGACCAAAAGAAGGTCACAGCAATTTTAATTCAACAGGAAAGCAGGATGAATTAATCCTTTTGTCAAGATATTGATCATGACCAAAAAGTAAAACTCTTGACACTTTTTTCTTTTCTTAGTCCTCCAGATACACATCAGAGGATGCTTCACCAGCCTGACTTTCATAACACTAAAATAAACGCTCCTCCAATCTGAAGCATTAAATCTCTATACTTACCTGTCAAGCATTTAATCAGGACAGTGAGGAACTCCAGAGAAGAATCTCTTATTTCCCAGCAAGGACTGCACAAACGCTTCTGCAGCACCAGAAACACATCTGTAAAAGCCAAGTGACAAGCTTGAATGGACATGAAAGACAACCAGCTTTACTGAAGCAGGTGCTGTACAACCTCTAAATCATTTAATCCCTTTTGTTGCTGCTCTGTGCTTCTCTTCAAAGCACTATTTGGGCAGCTAAACCTAAACTCAGCATAATTGTGAACAAATGAATCTTAATGCTTTAGGCAGGAAAGGTAAGCAAGAGCAGATTTCACATATGCCACTAGCTGCTGTTTATCCAACCTGAATAGCTTTCTTACCTTCCAAAATCTTCTCAGCTTGTTGCCACTGACTGTTAGAGCAGGACACTTCCTGTAAGCGCACCAACCACTTGGATGAAGCTTGAAAGGTTGCCTTTAGAACCTGATGGAATATAAAGCAGATTTACTTCATTACGGGAGGCACTGTTGCCTTTCTGCTAGATAAAATCTGGTTTAGTCTCAATCTTAAAGTGAAATTCTTGGCATAAACAAGTACATACACTTTTTTAAGAAGTAAGCCACAAATAAACAGTGCTTCTCTAGCATTTCTAACAAACTCCTAGAAAGAGAATGTTCTCAGCTTGATGTTCTGCAGTTCTAGCACCTCCACTGTTTGAGCTGTAGCTGTCGTCAGTCGTTTGAACAAAACAACGCAAGAAAGCAAAACACCTTAATGCAAAGAATTCAATACTTAAGGAACATGTCAAGTTGAGTATGTTGGCACTACTTTTAGACGTGATGGCTTCCATCTGTTGAAGAACACTCAGTGTATTGGTCAGTTACTTGCTCATTAGAATTTTAGCTATTTCCTGCAAGCCATGTAGAACCAAAACAAGTCTCCTACTTATTCTAATACAAACTGGGCTAAGAAACAACTACTGCCAGACAACTTCCCAGAACTACATCCCACTGGAGCAAGCTGATAGACTTGGATCTTTCCATAGTTCTATACTTACAGAAGGGCTGGTGTTTGGACTTTCCAGGTATGCCAGAAGGACATCAAATACACTTCTTATGAGTGTGTCACAGCCTGAAACATAGACAACAAAAATAAAGGATCAATACCGAAAGAAGGAGCAGTTGAATTGCAATACACAGGATTATAAAACTGTTTTGGAGAAGAAAGCAAGTACAGTTCTCAGAGCAGAGGAGAAACACCCAATTTTTCACAACCACTAAAACCTTCTTAATGACAGCACTACCCACCCTAGCTGAACAAAAAAGTTCAGCCAAGACAGCAGGAAGAACTGGAAATAAACAAGTTTCAGAGGCAGAAGTGGTCATTCCTGGCAGTGTTCAAGGCCAGGTCAGATGGAGTCTTGTTGATATGATTTACTGTGTGGTGTCCCTGCCCATGGCAGGGGGATTGGAACTAGGTGATCTTCAGGTCCTTTCCAACCTTTACTATTCTATGATCTTTATTCAGAAAGATCAGTGAAAGGGAATGAAAAATTCTACAAGTACAGAATCGTCAGGTATTTCCAAAATTTTTCTGCAAAAATAGATAAAATACATTTAAAATGCAAACCTAGAATCACAGAATAGTTAGGGTTGGAAAGGACCTTAAGATCATCCAGTTCCAACCCCCTGCCATGGGCAGGGACACCTCACACTAAACCATGTCACCCAAGGCTATGTCCAACCTGGCCTTCAACACCGCCAGGGATGGAGCATTCACAACTTCCTCGGGCAACCCATTGCAGTGCCTCAGCACCCTCACAGTGAGGAATTTCTTTCTCATATCCAATCTAAACTTGCCCTGTTTAAGTTTGAACCTGTCGCCCCTTGTCCTAACATCAACTCACCTTTTTGCTCCGAGAGTGCTGCTAGGACATCAAGAGCTGACCTCTGTACTCTGAAGTTATTGATCAAGATTCGGCTTACTGTGTTTCCCAGTGGAGATGCTGGACTCAGGAAGCCATTACAGAATTGTAGTATCGTCATGAGAGAGCGTAGTAAAGGTGTAGAGGGTAAATCCATGGGCAAATCAACCTAATAGGACAGGAGAAAGGAAAAGAAGTTTCCAGCAAAAGTCTCAAGTATGCATAAAGAGCAGAAGTTTTTTTTCAGGGGCCATAGTAAAAATTGCTATTTTTATTACGCTCTAAAGGTACCACAATGCTAATAACTCAAATTATCTTGCTCTCTCCCAGGGGCTATGGCACAGATGGAAAAAGATTCTTCTCACTGCTTGGGAAAGCAGTTCAATTTATGGTTTTTTTTCCACTGGATCAATAATTGCAGTAAAGCACGGTAACAAAGCTTGAGAAGATGGATTTTAAACTACGTGCAGTCCATCTACCTCAAAACTCTGCAACCAACATTAACGCTGCTTTTCAACGATGAATTTGATACCAAAATAAAGCTTTTCTTTCTCTGAACATTACCAGAGACAACAGCTCCTTCAGATGAGCGAGGGTCTGACACAGGAGACTAGCACAAGACGACTTGGAGGAGAGAAGACTTTCAATAGTGATTGGATCACTAACAGACTCATCCAACAAACCTAGAGAATGAAAGAAGGGAAGAGCTAGGGTCATAACTGAATACAAAGAACTGTGACTTCTAAAGTTAACCAAGATACTAACATGATGTCGTATGAATATCCTTTCAAATGCAATGTCAGTAGGATGCTGCACTTTACTACAAACACTGCTATTCTTCCTCCTCTGGTTTTGTCTGCACGGCACTTCAAGTTAGAGGCTAGTGTGCTTGCCAGTATTTTATCACAACTGTACCTGCGTATTCCAGAGGCTGGGGGGCTGCTCTCAAAATGCAATCCATTGGCTGAAGTAGAACAGTCAGTGCCTGAATCCTCACATCTTGTGGGCTTTGAAGGAGGAAACAGCAGTTACCAAAACAGGAACACCTCAATTCTTTCCCAAAATCTGCCCCCAAATGCTGAGTGGAACGGTTCGTTTTTATCACACAGGCTTTTAAACAAGCCAGCAATGAAAAAGCAATCACAGTATTATGGCAGTTCAAGCCTTCTTTTGAGATTCCCTGGCTAACTTAAAGCAGGAGAAATGGCTCTGGAATTCAGAAGCAGCCTTACCAAGTTATGCAAACAGAGTGGGATTCTGTGTGAGAAGGGGATTTAGAGAGAAGCGTTTTTTGTCAACAAAATACTGTCTTTATATCTTAAAACAGGTGCTACTTAGCCTGTATATCAGTATCCATACGTGCTGTATTCATCTGATGATTTCTTGATGCTTTTTTACACCCTAAAGGGGGATTACAGTGAAAATACAGAGGCACACAACAAGAAAAGAATCTTCAGTTGCAAGAGGGTAGATTCCAACAGGATGTACAGAAAATACTTTTCATAGTGAAATGAAAGTGGTTAAGCACTGGGACAGGTTGCCCAGAGATGCTGTAGAACCCTCAGCCTCAGGGATATTTGAAATTTGAATGGTGAAGGCCCTGAGCAACCTGATCTGTCCCAGAAGTTAGTCCTACACTGAGCAAGAGGCTGAATGAGATAACTTCTACAGGTTCCTTCTAAGCTAAGTTATTCTGCAACTGTCAACAGAGTCCCCAGATGTACACTTCTGCTGGACAGCAGAGGAAGCTCTTACATGAGTCAGTGTTTTTGTGAAAGAGAAAATGGAACAGAGACTACTGGATTTGACAGGCAGTCAAACTGTGTCCATCTTGGTCAACCCTGGCAGTATGAAGTTAAAGAATTTCCCTATTTCAGGCAGAAACTGTCTGGCTATAGGTAAGATGCAAGTGTATACACATAAACATGATATTGATCCCTTTCATTTCCCTCTCTTTGAAAACTGTATTATTCTTGCTATCAGTGCCTGAAGTTTGTTAGCTATTAGCATGGTTCTTCCCAACCACTTTTACATATTAAGGAACGTAGTGGGAAATGCAGTGACGAAAAATACTGTTATTGGAAAAACACCAAAGATACTAGTATAGACACATTTTCCACAGTCCAAAAATTTAATTGCAGGAAGTCCTACCATTTGTAGAGCCTCAGAATTCTCACTGCCAAAGGACCTGCTTGTACTGGGGTTAAGTGTTCTAAAGCAGAAGTCACCAATGCCCAAAAACTGCCTTCAGTGTCAAACACAGGGGACCTGAGAAGAAAGAAGTGTAAGCAATATCCTATTAGATGGTGGAAAACAGATATATCTCATCACTGGATCCAACCTCCCAGATCTTTACCTTGACATGTTAAGCAAAAGATTCGCCAGCACGTGTTGTACTTGAACTGTCTCTTCCATCAGAAAGGATTCTATTTGCTTTGCTATCCTTAACCAAAGTACTTCAGTCCACAAAGCATGACAGCTGCCAAACAAACTAGTTAACAGTTTTAATGACTGCTCGATGCGAGAGACAGAGCTGGACTGAAGGGAATCTTCTATATGCCTTATAATCATTTCGGCACACGCTGGCCAGTCACAGTCCTTTGTAGTGAGAGGTTTAGTTGTTTCAGACTCTACAGAGAGGGTGAGCATGTGCACCAGAAGCTGACTGGCAGCTGAAGCCACAAACAGGCTGGGATCCCCTTGCAGAGTGAAGATCACATCTATGCCTCCTGTGTGAAAACGAAACAAGTCACTGGAAGAAAAAACCAACAGCCTTCTTATTGTGAGGTGGAATACTGTTGCACTCCAACTATATACTACTCTAATTCAAGTACCACACAGCTTTCAACAGTGTTGGTGAGGGATTTCATACTTTATTTTGTAGTCTCTATGGCATTTCAAATTCAGCCAAATCCTTAATGACAGACAAAAAAGAAGGTAAAATTGTTTTCACATCCTCTGATATTTTAGTAATTCAGGAACAGAATAGGGCTTTGATATAACATTAGTAACATTAGAGTTGACAGCACACTCAACTCTGTATTTACGGAGTGAGTCTGTATCATCTCTGGGCACAACCAGCAGGAAAAACATCAATGGAAGCAACAGTAGTACTTTTCCACCATATGGACAGACTGCATGCTGCATGTTAATACCAATTCGGTCTTTAAGGCCCCTCTGTACATAGGTTCTAAAGTTAACAGCAGAATTTACCTGCATAACAACAATGGGAATATGAATGTGTGCAAGCATTAGGAGATAAATG
Organism: Psilopsiagon aurifrons; assembly: GCA_025447955.1. Taxonomy (NCBI): domain Eukaryota; kingdom Metazoa; phylum Chordata; class Aves; order Psittaciformes; family Psittacidae; genus Psilopsiagon; species Psilopsiagon aurifrons. Next base: position 24,697 of record JAOEHY010029283.1, on the reverse strand, counting down.
AGCCCCTAGTTTGGTTTTCTGCACTAAAATCATACTGAAATGAACCTTTCAATAAGAGTTACAAATAAGAATACAGAGGGCTTTTAATAAGCTATTTTTATCCTGTGTTTCATGAGGTTTGCCTCTTTGCTCTCTAAAAAGGACACCATCCTCAGCATTTTGGGGAAAAAAATAATAAAAAATTAAATGTATAACTAATTTAACAAAACCCCCACCATCTTTCAGTGACTTACGTGGTTTTTTACAAATGGCCTATTTTTATCTTAAGTAAATGTAAACTCCTTTCTTATTTGACATCTGAGCAACAGACTGGAATGGAAGCAATATAGAGGCTCTGGGGGGTTACCAGACCTAGCAGTACTCACCACCTTCGCAGAGGAAGTGGAGGGCAGGCTGGTGCTGCATCATGCTGTGCACGCCATTCACCCAACCACTTCGCACAGAGGCATCTTCCCACACATCGCTGCTCAGGGGCCCATCCCTGCCAAAGAGCCTGACCAACAGCTTCTCCTGCTGAGGAGGCCAGAAGAGAACACAGAGCAAACAGTAAGCAAAGGGACTCAAGGGGAGTGGAGAAGTTGCTCTATCATCTAAGGCAAGAGTATCAATACTTAAGTGAAACCTTTCCTTGCTAGAAGTATTGCTAAAATAGGATTTTTTCAGAAGCCCATGCTTAAACTCAACATATATCTCTTTCACAGACTAAGCAACAGAGGTGGTCAAAATAAAAATCCCTTGTTTTTAAGGTGCTAGTGACAACTTACATATATATCAGTTCCATTAGACTGCTTTATGCAATTGTATGCATCTCTTCCTGAAGAAAGCCTTTTAAGTTCTGTACTATAAATGTATACTATTGTAGAAAGCACGACCTTAAAAAACTTCATTTTTGCAGGGACTCAGAGGTTTCCTGTCAACTGAGTATGGACGGAAAGCTACATCTGTTAGTGCAGTTAATATGTACAGGATCCATCCAGGGATACATCTTGCAATGACTGCTGTGAGATTGTGTTATCCCGTATTCTGTGTTGAAGTGAAAATGAGAAGCACTACATATTAACATTCATAGTATTACTGGGGCAAGACAGAAGTAAGAAGCCAGCAACTTTACATGCGAACTGAAAAGGAACAGTATGATGGAGAGACTTCATTATCATATCACTGTTTGCTGAGTTGTTTGATGCACGCCATAAGCTATATAAGCAGACTGTGTACATTTTCCTCCACATCATAGGAGAAAAGAGACACAGGGCAGCAGGTTAGGCTGAGAAAGTTGGGGCTGTTAAGCCTGGACAAAAGGCGGCTGCGTGGAGACCTCACAGCAGCCTTCCAGTATCTGAAGGGGGCCTACGAGGATGCTGGAGGATGCTTCATCGGGGACTATAGCAACAGGACAAGGGCTGATGGGTTCAAACTTAAACAGGGGAAGTTTAGATTGGATATGAGGAAGAAGTTCTTTACTGTGAGGGTGGTGAGGCACTGGAATGGGTTGCCCAGGGAGGTTGTGAATGCTCCATTGCTGGCAGTGTTCAAGGTCAGGTTGGACATTGCCTTGGGTGACATGGTTTAGTGAGAGGTGTCCCTGCTCATGGCAGGGGGGTTAGAACTGGATGATCTTAAGGTCCTTTCCAGCCCTAACTATTCTATGATTCTAGGTACCTGTGTAGCCAACTCACCTGCAAGTGTTGGAAGCGGCTTTCGGAAGCAGCAAGTATCCCAGCTAACCGCAGGGTGAAGGAGAGGATGCTCGGACTGGGCTTTGGCAGTGCCAGCACTGAGGCAATGAACTCCATCAGACAGGGGTTGTCCTGCACCAGCTCCACGCCAGGATCTAGAGGCCGGGCATTGCCCGAAGAGAGGCGAGAAGATGGAGGGTCACTACCAGGACTTCTATCCTCCCTTATAACTCCGAGGTGCTTATAACCCCTCACACCAGTTAAGAGACGACTATGGGCTCACCCGAAGCTCAAGCCCAGGTATCAAACAGCGCTTCCCGGTGTTACCAAGGGAACAGGACCTCTGAGAGCGGCTTGCCTCAGGGTCCCGGCCTGCACGCCTCCCTCCCGCTCCGAGCAGCGCAAGCGGCGGGCACTCACCGAGCGCCGTCAGGCTGCGGAACCAGTCGAGCAGCTTCTCCAGGCAGGTGTCGTCGTAGCGGGGCTGCCGCGGGTGGGCCAGGGCAGCGCAGACACGCGGCAGCAGCACGGAGCACTCGTGGGCCATGGCGCGGCGGCGGCACCGGGGCTCCGGGGGGAACATCGGCACCCCGCCACCGGGAGGGACCGGCCGCAAAGCGCGTGTCGCAAAGCGCGGGGGGCGGGGCCACGGGGGCGTTGCCAAGGAGACCGTTGCCAAGGGGAATGCTGCGGAGCGGGGCCTGGGCGCGCTCAGAGCGCCCCTCGCTTGGTCTTCGGCCGTGTCGGCCTCTATGGGGGTAACGGAGAGGGTCAGAGGGGTGCTCCAGAGCCCGTAAGGGGCTGCTCTCAGGGCCATATCTCTACGCTCGTCCCTGCGTTCCCGTCCCTATACCCCTCCGGGGTTCCTGCCGCGCGGGGCCACTTGGTGGCACTCGCGGCCCGCAGCCGGACCGAGTCCCGCCCGTTCGCTGAGGCGATGGCGGAGCCTTTGCCGGCGCCGGTCCCTCCGCGCAGGCCCCATTGTCTCCCGCTTCGCCGCCCCGCGGCGGGTTGCCATGGTTACAGCAACCCGGAAGCGGGGGGAGCGGGAGGCCGCGCTGCCGCGGCTGCCGTCAGCTCCCCGAGGCCGCAGGGAGTAGGAGGAGGCCTCAGCCCGGCCCCGAGCCTGGAGCCCCCTGGAGCTGGACGGGCTGGTGAGGCGGTGACTAGGAGGATGGCGCGGGGGGCGGCCAGGGTTTGTGTCCAGATGAAGGGTTTGAGGCCCTTTAATGGGAGCCGCCATGTGCTTGTGTCTGTCGTATATGGCTCTAGTTGGTCCCGCCTTCCAAAAGCAAAGGGAGTGTGAGGGTTTCCAAGGGCTGGTGTTTTTGTTATTGCACGTTAATATCCTGGTGAATGCGGTGTTGTTTACCATCTCCTGTCAAGGCTGGGCGCCTTCTGTATTCTCTGTTTTCTAATGCAATAGCTGCAGTTGAGTAGCGAGATCTCCCACAGTGAGAGGCCTTAAAATAACTGCAAATAATCAGTGTCCTGCAAGGAACATTGCCTCAGGAAATTACAAACTGTATGGCATGGTGTGTGAGATGTATACTTGCTTGCTCTCAGCCAGCACAAAAAGCTGGTTTCCTTGCTCTGCTGTCATCAATCCCAGCCCCTGTTATGTCAGCCAGGGTGCTCAAAAAGTACTTCACCTTGCTTCTTACAGACATCAGCATCTGTCCAAAGTCTCATGCTGCAGCTGTGACCCCAATGGAGACAGCAGCAAGTGAAGATGTTCTTTTTGCGAGGGCTGTGTACTCTCAGGTAACTTGAAAGCAAAGCAGAATTTTCCTTCTACAGTGGATATGCCTATATTTGAGAAGCAGAGAAACTTGTTAGTTCATGCTAAGGAAAAGTTAACCACTTCTTTGATTCCTTGGTTCAGGGCTTTTTATCCTCAGCCTGATCACTTCTCCAGTTGAGTTTACTGAGTGTCCCCATAGCATAGCATAGGAACAAGTCAGTGAGGAAGAGGACAGATGGATGAGTTGCTGCTTAACTGTTACCAGTGGACTGAGGGTGTGCAAATCCAGCACCATGGAAGATGAGGCCCCAGAAGGTTCTGTAAGGGCGCCTCAGCACCCAACAGAAGTTCTTTACTGTAAGGGTGGTGAGGCACTGGAATCGGTTGCCCAGGGAAGTTGTGAATGCTCCATCGCTGGCAGTGTCCAAGGCCAGGTTGGACAGAGCCTTGGGTGGCATGGTTTAATGGGAGGTGTCCCTGCCCATGGCAGGGGGGTTGGGAGTTGATGATCCTAAGGTCCTTTCCAACTCTAACTATTCTATGATTCTGTGATTCTAAGGTTCAGCCGTTGTAATGCTCCGCACTGAAATGCGTTAAGTCTCTGTGCCCTGAGACTGAAGTGACTTGCAGCGTGTCACACAGAATGTTTGTGTTGGAGCAAATGATGCTGGGTTTTGCAACAGTGGTGACACATTCACCATTTGAATTTATGGCAGTCTAACTTTGTTGTGATAGTAAAAGGATACAAAGTTTTCTGGGTGTGTGTTATGACCAATTGTTTAGTAGCACGTGTCACAGTTAATGTCTCTTATTTCCCAGGGAGGTGACTGCCCGTCTGCGATTACCTGTGAATCAGATCCAGGATTGGTGAGTTTTATTAATGGAGTGCTGTGGATGAATGCTTTAAAAGGCTTCTTGGCATGTTCTTGCACATTTTACATCAGCGTGATGTCTCCCGGTCGGTAAGATACCCTTCAATGGGGAGCGCTAACAACGTTTCTGCAATGTAGTTCATTCAAAAACCTCTAATTCCAGATGTAATTCTGGCTTGTGAATTCTCAGCACTGGGGGCTGCAAGTGATGTTTGGCTTCATTTTGCTGTTCTATCAAGTTATGGGCCTATGTAATCCTTTTACGGAGTTTTAATGGAATTGAGTAAGTCTTTCCTTTAGCTAAATGCTTCTATCGATTGGCTGCTACTTTGTGATCATCTTGAATTTGCTGCTGCTCTTATTTAGTACCAATGGGGAAGGTCTTAGTGTTCAGAGCATGAATCGACTGCTTCCTTGTAGTGTAAAACCTCAGTAGGCACCACCTTAATTCTGGTGACCGTTGCCAAATCTGCATATACTTACTGTGTTTTTAAAACAAGTTATCTTCATACAAAATGAAGATTGAAGCCAATTTTGAGATTATAAACTGAAATCTTTAAAGAGTGGGATATTTAAAATACATAAAAAATTCTTTTTCTCTTCCAGAAGTTAAAGAAGAAACTTTTTACCAAGCCTCCAAAGTTACCAAATAGTAAGTAGCAAAATTTTTTCTTCTGCTTCTTTATTGCACAACAAGAGATTTGTGGGATGTAGGAATTTGAAGATTCACTTGAAACAACATCTTATTCTCTTTAGAATTATTTACCGGTGTGTGCAGAACGCACCTATCTGAGATCTGTTCTATAACCTGTGCAGTTAGTCTTTTATAGGCTAAATACTGATGTTAATAAGTCAGTTGCATTTCTTGCTGCTTCAACATAAACTTTCTTCTTGTGTATCACTTCTAATGGCAAGCATTCTGAATTTCTTTTTGGAGAAATGTTGGTACTTGCTGTGCAGAAAGAATCTGGAATTCATGCACCTATCTACAATCCAGTAGATACCTGTGTTTGTAGAGTAAGCAGTTCATTTATTTGTTGGGTGGTTTTGTTTGTGTTGTTCTGTTTGTGTTTTTTTTCATGTGACCTTAGAAGAGCAATGTTATTATTAGATCTGCAGTTTTAATATGGGGTTTTATCTTTTTTGGGGGGGTTTGTGCTTCTTACTTTTCCATTTACTTTCCTTTGTATAGGTCCAGTGGAGGCTTCAAAGAAGACTTTGCCTCAAATTGTTGCTGATTGTTTTGTTTCTAATATGTTAAATAATGTTGCACTTTTAAATTTGGCTTTAGGTTGAGGAAGAGGCATGCTGTATATCTATCTTAATGGTTTTCCTAATATCCCTTTGCTTGCCTAAAGGGCTGAATTTAGAATAGCTATTTCATTTCCACTATGGTATTTGTGACATTGTTTCTTAATGTATGTACTTCTCTTGGTGATTTGAAGAGTAACTAGTTAGTCCATGTAGTGCACATCTGTACTAATAAATATAAAGTGGAATTTCTGTCAGTATTTGAACCTGACGGCTGTAGCTGAAGTAGTAATGTGAGGGGTTCTGCATTTGTTGCATCAGACTGATTCTGTTCTTCAATTACTGCAAGAAAATATACATTAATTCAAAAGTCAATTTAATGTATGAATTTAGACAGGCAGGTATTGTACAGTTTGGATAGGCATTCTTACATGTAACTATTCCTTCATGTGTTAAGTTATATTACTGTCACTATGCCTCTTTCTAAGCTTCTTTATTTCTTCTGGAATTAGATTGATTTTTCTTTTAAATGATTTTTTTTTCCTGTAGTCGAATGTTCCATTGCTCCTTACAAACCAATACTAATATGCTGTTAATTCCTATTTTTATAAGTAATAGGATTGTGTGTGTGTGAGCCTTGAAATACAAGACAAACAAAATTTTTATGACCTGGAGCTTTTTAAGGCAGTGCTGAGATATCTCCTTTTGTTATAGGATCTCCATACAGCACACAGCTGTATTCCAGAAAAGCTGCAGTTTGGCCTTCTCTTCAGGGAACAGGCAGTGAATACCTTGAGAGTGCAGCTGTAAAAAACCGAAGGCTAAGATCACTGAAACAAGGTATTGGTGTGGAAAATTTATCTGCATATATGAATAAAAATCAGTGTTGTGGAGAGCTTAATGTATGAACTCTTAAAAAATAGATTTGTGTTTCATTATGGGCTACATACAAAGTCATTTCATTATTATTTGTTTGGGTGGTTGGAATTATCTAATCTTAAGCATTGGCATTTATAGCGGGAATAATTAAAACATCTGGAGCTTTCTATGTTGCATTTGCTCCAAATAAATCCACAAAGTTAATTCAGAGTTATCCCTGGTTTTTGCATTTTTGTTCCGTTATTATTGGCAGGAATGAGCTATCCTCTGAAGTCAGATGTTGACATGGGGCATGTGCAAGCTGGGTTTAGTAGCACTCTGGAGTATTTGAAGGAAGTTCTAGGAACAAAGAAGCCAAAACATTCTCATTCTTCTAGCAGTGGTAAACTATGTAATGATGTGGTAGATGAAAGTTAATGATCTTTGTTTTCTGTGTAAAAGCACATACTCCCTAAGATCTTAGCTTTAGCAAAGCAAAAGCCATTTCGGTTTAGCCTGTATTAAAATATATGTCAAAATATGATCCATAAGATAAGTTTTGAGATTTCTAAATTGGATAAGATGGGGGGTTCCAAATTTTTGGGAGCAATGAATCACTATTAGCTTTCAGAACTTTCTGCAAATTGCCATGCATTTGCAGCTGAAAACATTTCAGATATAATATGGTTCAATGGGCCAGCTGTAGACAATTTATTGTGACTTTGTAAAACAGTTTAGGAACCATTGATAGAAACCATCTGCTTGTCTCAAATTCTATGTAATTGACTCCTTTTACTTCTCTTTTTTATCATGTGGTTGTGATACTAAATTAATTGAGTTTTATGAGAAGAGCAAAATGTGAAACTTCTATCCTGCTTTTCTTAAAGGAGAACTGTAAGCTTAATCCCATTTACTTTTGAAACAACACCTTGCCAGTAGTACACAGCTTCTGGCAACTTTAAAAGATGATAAACATTTATGTATCAGGCCAAAATAGAGAAATGGATTATGGCCATCTTTTAGAAGTCTTCTGTAAATAATTTTTTGGGGATGAGAAGACTGCAGTCTTTTATAAAGTGTGGATCTTTCTTGTGATGGATATTTCAATCTAGCACCATAGAGAAGTTAGGAAAAATTGGCTGTAAAATCTGGCAGAAGTTTTGTACAGTAACATTTCCATTTCAGTTCCATTTCTAAAATCAATTTTCATGCTGGAAGCCTAGTTTCCAGTTTAGTGCTGTTCTAGATATTTTTCTCTAAGATTTCTGATTAAAAATACTTCTTTTGGATGTACTTATTTTACATACCTTTTTCTGTAGGCTACATTCCTGGAAATCCTAACTACAAAGAAAAAGAAGATATGTATGATGAAATTATAGAACTGAAAAAGGTACAATCTCTCTGATACTTACATAGAAAGTCACAGCGTTGCTCCTTCCAAGTCTTATTGATTCAGATTACTTTGGTTTCTACTACTGGGACACCCACCAAATTATTTTTGCATTTGTAATGTAAGGCTAAACTAAACTTGTGTCTGTTTAAGGCAATTTCACTGTTCTTATGGTGTGATAGATGCTTCTGAGTACTGGATGTGGAAGCCTTGAGGTATATCCAATGCTGAACCCCAGCCATGGCCCTAGCTGGATGCTGAAAAGGTTCATTGTGTTTGGTTTCTTTGTCTCCACCTCGTTTTTTTTTTTATCTTCCCTCCTTCCTGACATTTACCCATCACATTTTAAACACATTTTCAGTTTAGTGCAGTGAAACATGAAAAGTGAGGGCTTGTCATATTGAACACTAGGGTTACCTATAGACAAACATCTAGGCTGTCGTAGATCATTTGCGTAAGGTTGTCTTTCTGTTAAACCTTTTGTTTTTATCTTTGCCCTGTCACCTCCCTTCTCTGTCAGCCCTGCTCCAGTGTGGTGGTGTCTTTAGTTCTTTTTTTCCCTCTTCATCTTCACCATCATAATTGGATTGGTTTTGACATCAAAATGTGTTTCCATGTGAAAACTCAGTGCATTTCTGTTTCTGAAATATGCTTACGATTTTTTGCCCCCTTTTTCAGACAATACAAGCTCAGAAAATTGAGAGACATCAAATGAAGACTAAGCTTCGTCGACTAGAAGAAATTATTAATAGAAAGGATAAACAGATTGAAAAACTGTTGGATCCTTTCAAGGTGACTATTTCTTGAGGGGATAAAAGTGGGACCAGAGTGCTCAGCAGTGTGATCCTCTTCTTGTCTCTCCAGGTTTCAGAAGGTTGGAGTGTTTGTTTATAGGAATGATGAGCTCGAATATGAGAGGTGGTTGGTTGGTGTGAAGGGATTTGTTTTGTGTATCTCAGCATGCCAGCTCAGTTCAAAGGAAGATCATGCCATAATGTGCAAACAAATTTACTTAGCAAAGATACTTACTGAATGAACAAAATGAGATGCTGTCTCTGTAGAGGCCTGCTTCCTGCGTATTTTTCCTGAGAGTAAAAGGGATTTAACCTCTTGCATGGTGACTGATGCAGGTAGTCCTCAGACCTGAACCAGGAAGTAAAACATAAGCTTTATTGTCAGGCCCACAAGGCCGCGGGACATTTAGGGTCATGGTCAGAAGAGCTAAATTTCATGGAAATCCTTGTGGCTGTCACTTTCTGTGAGCAGTTAATCATCTTGGGAGAAGCGTGCTAACATAAAACAATGAGCACAGGGGCCTCAGAACTTAAGCTGTTGGACTGTTAATGACTGTGGAGAGGAGTAGGATAGAAAATTCTGTGAAAAGAGCCAGCAATACAATCAAGTAGCAGGGTTGGTCACTTGCTTTGTCTGTCTTACCTTACAGGGCTCTGAGATGGCACAAGCTTTGTCAGAAAAGATGAATAATAATGGATGGGTAATAGTTTTCTTCATTACCTTTTGCTTTCCTTTTTCCCTTTTTCCTCTTGCTGAGCTGAAACACTAGTGATTTAAATAAATAATGAAGTGAAGTTAGAAAGAATAAGCAATTAGGGAGTCATGTAACCATTATTTCTATAGTCAGATAAGAAACCAGTAACAAAGATCTGGAATTAACATTACTTTAGGGAGCTTTCTTCTTCATTGTCTTGAATGCGTTTAGAGAGCATTCTCCCCATTACTGGCTGCTTTGAATTTAGCAGGATGATGGGCAAAACATTTTTTATTTAATGATTGTGTGTAAATGTTATATCTGTGGTAACATAACCAGCTTAAATTAGGTATCTGAATTCATCAGTGTTCCCTTTCACAGAGGGTAGCAGACATACATATGATTTACTAAGTACTGAAGTATATAGGAATAAGTGTATCTAGTTAGGTACAATTTGCAAAGACAGAGGAAGATTGTGGAGAAACAGAACTTCGGGAAAGAGATGGGTTATTCTAGGACTCATGAGCTGTATTCTTTCTGTAGGTGGTTAATGGATTGAAGCAGAAGATTCTTAAGCAACTGTGCAAGGAGAGAGACAAGACTATTAAGTATGACTTTATTGGCTGGGGGGAGGGTAGAGGCTTGTATCAGATGGATGATAAAGGCAATTTGAAGTCCATGTTATTTTTAATCTGTATTCTTCTGTCCCTTAAGATGTTTTAATGAACTCTGAGAACATATTAGTAATTATAAACAGCCCCCCAGAAATTGTAAGCCAAAAAGCATTGCAGCATCTTTGCTGGTCTGACTGGATTATTCTATTTTAGCAAATTCCAGGCAGACACAAAGTCCACTCATTTGGAAGAAATGAAGACTGCTGTGGAAACCTGCTCTGAAGGGGTATGTCTGAAACATCCTTCCATGTGCATAAGGAGAGGAAGCTTTTCCGTGGTTGAGTCAAAGTGTAAATGGACTGGTTTAGATAGAGTTATTACAGCTTAGGTGCACCTGTAAGTGGATCAGATTTTCTTAGATATTCTCATAGCTCCAGTTATTTTTTCCTCAAGAAGCTGAGTGTTAACCAAAAAGGGGAAATAAAGAAACGAATGTTTGTCCCTAAGTGTAGTGTCTAGATGAAAGCCAATATAACAGTAGCCTGGCATCATTGCCTTTATTGCTGCCCAAAGAATCTTGTTCTGATTTTCACCTAATGGACAAATGGGTGGCATTAGCAATGTTAGTTTCCACAGCTAGCTCTTTAATGGAGTCTGCATTTCATATTTCACAGGTTCATCGTCTCCAACAGCTCCTGGAGAAATCTGAGGCTATGAGGAAAAAGTATGTTAAATTATTTTGAGGGAAATGTTTATGTATACGAGTTTGATATGTCATGTATTATTTTATTTTGGAAAACTACATGGGAACAGCTTATTTTGTTATTTAGATTGCTGCATTTGCTTTTTGGTACTGCTTTGGTTGGTTTCACAGCCTTGGATATGTCTTAGTTACATGGTTTTCTTCTGGATAATTTGGTGGATGTGGGGAAAAAAGAGCTATTTGAGAAGTACATGACAGCTCTGAAAATTTACCTGTTAAATAAAATCCATCTTCCCCCATAATCATGTGTATTCTGATATCACTGGTGATTGAAACAAACTCATTAGATGTTTGGCATTTTACTCTTGAGTCAGATTTGCATTTTGCTCTAGAATATATGCTACAAAGAAGGTATTTTGGAGTAAACATTTTCCTGTGCTACAGAGACAAATCTAGAGAGCAGGGTAGCTCTTATGAGTTGTCCATGAGCAGCACTAGTAGGAAACTGTCAGAGTAGCTTGTGCTAGTGCTTGTCACTACTGTGTGGGTTTATACATGGTGATGAGAATAAATAGTCTACAGAGGAAATAAAAATCAAAAGCACAAAGGCAAAAGACAAAGCTCCAGTAAGACAGAAAATTAAAAGCATCTATGCAAGGGAGTGTTATTCTTGCTGAGAAGAGGGTAATGGAGTCTTTTAGGGTTGGAAAATTTATTACACACCACTTCAAAATGTGCTTGTCCTCCTGGTGTTACATGCAGACAACTGTCTTAATTTGGGGTGTAATTATTTAGACTGATAGAAACACATGCGAACTCTTTATGGATCATGATGTGTAACTACTTGTGGTCCCTAATTCACTGTGTCTTGTGGATTGAAAAGTGCAATTTGTTTTGTCACTGTTTTTAAAAAGATAAGATCTCTTTTGGCTCAGGCATGCAGTGACTGGCCTCTGGAGGCTGTAAGCCATCACACCTCATTTATTTACGGGTGAAAACGAGTCATCAGGTCTCTTCCTTTTCCTTAATTTATTCATAGCTTCAAAAAGCAGTGGTCAGGGCAGTCTCTCTCTGTTATGTGACTGTCAATCTCTACTTGAGAGGCTGGGAGCTGAAATAATGAATGATGTTGAAGTTCAGGACTCTGGCACATGGAGTTGTAGGAGAGTGTTTCTTTCGCAATGCTTGTCTACATTATTTCTGGCTGAAATAAATCACATTTAGCTTTTCTTTTTCAGTGTTAATGCTGAAATATATTTACTTATATGTGAAGCTGTAGTATCCAATTGTAGCTAGAAACTAGATGACCTTTCCAGTCCTCAAAATGGTCTGCAATTCTTTCATTAAGGTTTTGATGAGCCTCTAATAATGTCACTCAGTGATACAGTGATGATTCCTATCATTTCTGTCACTTCCCAGTTTTGGTTGTGTTGTGTTCTGGGTTTTAGTTTTGGGGGGTTTTTACCTTCCGCCTGGGACAGCTCATGAATAGTCATCCATGACATCTGGACAGCCTTATTTGTTTGTGTATATGGCTTAATTTCATTTTCATGTCCAAAAGGAAGATTAGATTTGGCTTTTCAACCTGATACACTAAATGTAGACTTGTTTCTCCCTTTACTTTGTAATTATTCCAGTGGATGTGATGTGAGATTTCTTTGCACACTCTTCTGTCGTTGTCATTTGTCCAAAAGTAGGGCCATCAGTTACTTGAAACCTTTGTTTTCATAAGTAAGTTTTTAAGAACTTTCTCATAGCAGTGAAGCATTTCATCTCGCTAGAAATCTATTTTGTGAACAAACTTCACAACTTTTTTTACATCTAGAAACTGAGATTTCTTCCCCATTTATTAGAAAAATGAAAAAGGCAAACCCACTCTGATATGTTTAAAACAGTTTTAACGTATAACAGGCTTTCCCTTTCCTGATGCTTTTACTCCCATCACGTTGATGTTAGCTGTGTTCTTCAAATCTGTTTCAAATCTCACATTGATTGAAATGTATCTTAAATGAAGAAAGTGATCTCTCTGGGGTTTACTTTCACAGGAATAGTTTCTTTTACCCTAGAGCAGCATTCACATCTGAAAATACACTTGTATTGGGTTTGAGAGTTATTCCATCTATAGCCCTCTCTCTCTCCAATATCAATCTGTTTGTTAAGTGAAAGAAAGCAATTCAGAGCACGCAGGTTAGCTTTCCATGCCGAACAGTTGTTTGGAGGAGCCTCCCGGTTGGCTGAATGTAAATGATTTTGAATCAGTCGTGGGTAGAGCACCAGTAAAGCATTATAAGGTCGGTTAACAAAACAAATAGAAACCCAAATAAGTAGAACCTGTACAAGCACCCTTGATTATGTGTTAATGAAAGGGGGGGGGGGAGGAAGTAAATGTAATGAACTTTATAAGTATCTTTTTTCTTTGACACAAATTAAAACAGTTGTGGAAGTGTTGAGCAAGATGGTCTTTGAATGTTTTTTCCTAACAGAATAGGTAACTCAAGTAAAAAATGTTGAGAAATGCTGTTGGAGGGGAGCCGAGACGGTAACATAGTGGGGCTGTTTCACCATTTTTAATACTGCTGCTTTGTTCTCTGCTTTTAAGTTAACTTTCTGGTTTTGATTCCATTTCAAAGTACAGAGAGCAGAGAGACCCAAAAACACCTAAAGGCACTGAATGCTGCTGTCCTGAGATTATCCAGGACCATCAAAAATTTGCAGGCTGAGAATCGGAGGCTGAAAGAAGATTTAGATCATGTACTGTGCAGTTCTCCTTCCAATGAAACAGAAAGTACGTGCTGAAAAGTTGGTGAACATGGGGCAAGGGATTTAGGCACATTTGAAAGATGTGTTTGAGAGCAGGACACTACAGTGGTACAAATAAGGGAGTTATTACAAGGGTGAGGATTCAGGAGGGGCAAAGGCTGGATAAGTTGCTTACAGGAGTCTGTCTGTGACTTCTGGATGTGCTGCTCCAGCCAGACCTGGGTTTCCTTTATTATTATCCCTGAGAATTCTGGGCTGGAATCACTTGAAAATATAATGTTTCACTGGAAACTTTTTCAGTTGTTGAAAACTGCAGAATCTGAGTGGTTTATATTGATAACTAATCGGTGTAGAAGTCAGATGTTTTAAGACCATTCCCTTTTTTTCATTGGTGCACATTTGCAGTTGGGGTTCAGAAGTCTTTAGATGGTCTTTTTATTCGGACACAAGTTTCAGTAAAGTAAGAACAATGTTGACTCACTGATAGTTTCATGTTTAAAGCTTTGTTATTGTATTTAGATTACAGTGAGTGGAGCAAACCCAGGCTGGTGAGGAGGATTTCGGAACTAGAAAATGTAAGTGATCATAACCATAATCTTACCTGTCTTTGAGCAGAAGATGCAGAACCACTGGCTTGTGCTCATGGCATGTAGTCCTTCAAACTATCAGCCTTGTGTGTTCTGCCTCATACATGCAAACTAGTGTCTGAACCATGCGCCCCTTCTCTTTATTTTCTCTTCTCATACTTGTTACATGTAGATACACATTTTAGAATTAACTTCCACTTGATCTTTTCTCATGGCCTAAATAAATAATTTTATGTTACATTTAATTTTCTCTTTTTTTTTTTCCCATCTTTTTATTTTTCTTCATGTAAATTTCATCCTGTTTAGAAAATAAGTGCCATGGATTATGCCAGGGTGCCATCAGCAGATACCTGTGAGTCAGAGGTGTTTGCTCCACCATGTTCAACTTCCGAAGACTTGGATCATCCATTCACTCAACACGTAGACTGTGTTGAGGAATGTCATCGCCTCCAAGGGCTAGTGAAGAAACTCCAGAGAGATAAGAGGGCACTTCGAAGTTTCTTACTCAGTAAAGAGTAAATGTGACTTTTGTCTAAGATAATGCTCTTTAATATATATGAATTAATATTTCCTATCATGTTGTGAAATGATGTAACAAGTTCTTCACATTTTCAGTGAGAAAATTAATTTGGAGGGTCCCTTCAGCTTTTATTTCAAAGACTTCTTCTAGTCCTACTAGCCCTGTAAAATTACATTGCAGGAAAAAGAGGCTGGAAAATGGGAATTTCTGTTTGTTTCTAACACGTTTTTTCAAGGCATATTTTTTGCCAGCCACACTGAAAAGCCTTTGAAGGATTACACAGCAAGAATTTTGCTGTAAAAACTTTGTCTTATTTTCCAACATTTTGTCCTGATCTACCACTTTCTCCCTTTAAGCCTGCCTTCTGCCATGCGGTGCAGTGGGACTTCTTTTCTGCCCAGTAAGCAATCGATTTGCAATTCGTATTGCTCGGACTCATTTGATGTGTCAGTGCATAAGGGCAGGCAGGTTAATCTCTCACGTGAGCAGAGATGTGCACACAACTATGTGTTGTTGATAAGATGCTGGCTCCTGTGTAACTTGCCTCTGATCAAAAATGAATGTGTGGAGTGGCTTTTGCTTCTGAACTTGTATTTTTTTTTGCTTGCATTTTGTTTTGTTTAAAAGGGTAAAATTAAACATTTAGTTACTTTACAAATTGAGAAAGCCTTTTTTATGTAGTTCAATCAAGCAATAAGTTTGTTGAAGTATGGCTGTCCTAAGTATTGCATAGATCTTGTTAATACCTTTGTAGATTAGATATCAAGCAGTTACTGGAGGCTAAGGCTGAAGCGGAGCTGCAGAAGGGTCAGAATAAGATATACAGAAGTGTCAGAAAAGAGTACAGGAGAGCAGACTCTAAGGAATCACATTTTGTACTGGTAGATCCTTTCAGAACCACAAAAAATACCTGTTAAAAGTATAATTCTCATCTGAAGTGGCTAAAAATCCACATGGGTTCATCTGAACTGCAGGAAGCTGGGAATTCATTTAAGCAGAACTGTTTTGGAGGGATGGAGTAAGTTACTCGGGGAAGAATTCTACAGGGGAATTTTAGGGGAATTGGAAGATCAAGTTGAATAGGAAAAATAAAAATAATTATTGAATTGTAATAAAAATTAAGAAGATAAATGGAAAAAGAGAGCTGCCATGTTGGCCTCAAAGACATTTTTTCTTTTTAAGAACTGTAGTATCTTTACCTTATCTTAGGCTATGCTTCTAGACCATTGCTAATATGTCATTCCATTTACTTCGTGTAATTTGTAGCTAAGAATGTAATACTTCATGTATTTTGTATAACTTAATAATCCTGTGCAAGAGTGGCTAAAAGAAGTGACTTCATTATTGCTTTGCAGGAAAGGACTGTGACAAATATGAAACTGTAGCAGATCTAGATGCGTTATTAAAAGTATCAATGGTACCATTGCAACACTGGGACTTTCTGATGCTAATGTAAGGCTGGCTGTGCTATCACAACTTAAGAACTGATGTCACGTAGTGTGAGGTGTCCCTGCCCGTGGCAGGGAGGTTGAAACTAGGTGATCTTAAGGTTCTTTCCAACCCTAACTGTTCTATGATTCTACGTCTGTTACTATGAGAAGATGTATCATGTTATTCTGAGCAGTTTTGCACTTTGGCCTTAAAAAACCCAAACAAACAAAGAAAGAAGGCAGCCAAATATTGTGAATTAGACTGAATATTTTCAAAGCAGGAACAACAGATAATTTCTACCTATATTTTTCCTTTTCCAATCTTAGAGTGGAAATACAGAACCTGACACAGAAATTAGAGAAACTGGAGCCAAAAGAAGAGGAAGAGAAGAGTCAAATGGCAGAAGATGAAGTGGAAAAGGGTCTTAAGGTACCGATATGTTTTTGTTTGGGTGATGGTAGTGTGTTGTTTTTTCCCTTTGCATCCAAGCAATAGATTGCAAATTGAGCAGATAGTCTAAATAGCTGCTAGCTCTGTTTTTTCAGAGAGACATTAAATCTTGACATGGAGATGTGAAATGATGATTAATTCCTAGCGTTTGTTGATAAGTTGTTTCAATAACTGCCACTGCAATAGTTTTTTTTTTTGAGCTGTTCTCTTGGTGAGTATCTGCCTTTGCTTTTTCCTTAGTCAGTGGAATGTTGCAAAAAGCTTATGCTTTTAAGTGTTTGAGAGTTTTGACTTACTTAAAAAGAAAGACATTTGTGGTTTTCCCTATATCTTCTTACAACGTCTGAACCCATTAGCTAATTTCAGTCAAGTTTTGGAGAGGGAGGGAGGTCTTGTAGGAGTTGGTAGGTAAAGGATAGAGGCACAAGTGTGCTCACTGGCAGACTGGCAAAAGACAGAAAACCCTTTTCAATGATTTTTATGCTGGTCAAGTGCTCAATTAGGGCAATTCAGAAAATATTCATTAGCCTTTCTCTTTGGGTGGAATCCAGGTACTTTTCCATGGGAAGGGTTACAGGATGCAGAGCACTAATCATAAAAATAGAGGTTTTCTCAATTCCACTGATGATGGGACACCATATTTGAGTAAGAATTAGGAAGGGTGGATATCAAGAAATAAAATAAACTCTTATCCCCCTTGGAAATGAAGTTTTTCTGGAGCTGAGTTATTCATAACCTCTTCTGTCTGGAATTTTCAGTAACTAATATATTTGTGACCTGTTAATCCTAAATAGTTTTAAATGGAGTTCTCATCATTTGGGTTTTTTTGCTGCAATATGATTTAACTTGGTGTATTTGCAATCTTCTGTCCCTCTAACAAATGTTGTCACTGGCCAGTAGGGATGAGTGGTCACTGTCAGACACGGTTTTTTCACATGCAGAATGGTCATATTAATCTCATTCCACTAAAACCTGAAAATTGAAAATTATGACTGGGGATTTTGATGACTTGTACTTAAATAGACCCTGAAATACAGGTAGTAAAAAATATGAATAAAAATGTCCTCTACCTTAAGGGGATGCTGGTTTTTTATATAGTGTGCGACTCCTTAGATTCTTTTTTGTGAGTTATAGGCTGATAGATGCTAGATAATGTTTTGAATACCAAATAACTTGAGCCTTTAAAAACAGCCAACAAACGGCTCTTTTTTTGCTTCTGCAGACTATATATATTCTTGGCCAGTAACTATCCCTTTATTGAAATGTTCCCATTATTTGTAATTATCACTAAGTTCCTACCAATTTTTCATTTTAATAGTAGGCTGTCATTTTTAATATAACATGATACATTTGCTAAACTTAAGCCTGTAACTCAGTGTTTTTAGGTTATAAATAAATCATTTTCACAGAATCGAGGGTTTTTTCTTAGTCTGTCAAGGCTCTTATTCCCCTACTTACAATTTTCTACCAACAAATTAAATTAGTCTTTTAAAATTGCAGCTAACTTTTGTTTGGCAAGTGAGGTATGACAATTAGTACAGGATAATTAGGGATCAAAAGGATCAACTGTTGAGAGGTGGAGTATACAACCACACCTCAGAAGATATAACTGGAACAAAATCTTGTTTTGTTCTTGATTTCTGTTACCTCTAATTATTTTCTTCAAGATAGAAGAGTAGTGTTATGCCAGTTTACACAAGCTTTCTGTCTTGTTGGAGTCATATGGTGGCAAACTCATCAGTAAGCTTAAACAGATGATTATGGGAGCACAGTTGCCAGGATGAGACATCAGAGAGCTCCCCAGTTAATTAGCACCAGTCTTTCCTGGAGAAGAATTGCAAAATTTGGTACCCTGACATTTGTTCTCAGTCTGTTGATAATATACAAGCTATTTCTGATCAACAAAGCAGTGGGTTCCTCTGTTGAAGCTCTTACTGCTTTACCAATGCATATAAAAATAGGAAAATGTGTAAATGAAAACCTTTCCATTCCCATGCTCTACTAACAGCTGAAATGGGGACAGGCACATGTTTTGGTGTAACAGGCATTTAGATGATGAGTTTGAACAAGAGCAGTATTCCAAACCAAGAGTTTCCTCTGTAATTTCCTTCTGCCCTGCAGGTAGGATGAACATTTAACAACTCTGCTGCTGATTTATTTGTAACTTGTTTCTCTCTTCGAATTCCAACTCATGTCTTTAGTGTACCAACTTAAAAATTCTCTTTTGCAGTTTTCACTGCAAGGCAAAGATCATCAAAGGAGAGAAGAAGCAGCCAGAATCATCCAGAGGTACTGGAAAAAGTATCGGGACAAGGTGAGATTCTCCTATTGGGGAATAGTGAGGATATTCCCCTCTGAATCTTGCTCTTGTTTTAGTACCTACAGTAACCTGCTGCCAGGCTTCAGGAACTGCAGCAGTGCTTCCCAATATGATTCCTTACCACCATCTTCTCTTCCACTGCTTTGTTCAAGTCCTGCCTGCTGCTGCTTTTGCCTTTGCCCTCTAGAATCCTGTGCTTTCTATTGCAAGATAGCTGGTTTCTGAATGGGGAAGTCTGGGTGAGCAGGGAAACTAAGGAAGCCTAGCAGTGCTTTAAGCAGCCTCGCTGCTGTTGGCCTCCTTGGAGTATGACTGAGAAGTTAAATACCCCTTGCAGAAATCCTCCAAACAGTATAGGAGGTGCATTCAACTAGGACAAAATGATGTAGAGAAAAAGCATTAACCTTAAATTTTGTTTTATGATCAGAAACGTAGTGTTGTTTTTTCCATGTAAAGGACCTATGATGTGAGGTGGGTCTTGTAATTGCTTTTTAGGAAAATAAAGACAAAAATGCTATCCACACATCTTCCAAAGATGAAAACCTTGGGTATTCTGTTCCCTTAAGTTTATTGTTGGAGTTTTTAGGGGGAGAAAGAATAGGTGTTTTCTGTGTTGTAATTGTTAGGGGAAAACTGGGAAATCTTTCTTAGAAAATACCACAGATATATACAAGTTTTAACTTTGCTATTTTCTATTTCAGCGGGACGTAATTGATCTGGACAAGGTGAGTGTACTTACGACAGCCAACAAAACAGTAAAACCGATGTAATTCATATCAAAGCACAAAGAAGTAACTTTTTTTATTTTAAAGAAGTTTCACTGCAATACAAGCTGCTGTACTGAGATCATGGTTGTTCTTCAGGCTGGCTCACAATCTTCCTTCTAACGTCCTGGTTTTGTTTGATTTATCTTGTCAAAGTGTTCCCCTTTTGGTCTCAAATTTTCTGTACTTAGTACCTTCTGCAGAATGTACAAATTTTGATCCAAATTTGATACCAACAGGAATTTTTTCTAAATTAGATAATTCTAATAATGCTTTAATTTTCACTATGATGAGTCTTCAGAAATGTTTGAAGTAGGAACGTGAAACCTTTGCTATAATACTGAGTATTGTAGAACAAATTCTAAAACCGGGTTTACATCTAGACGCTTTTTGTTAATTAGAATCCAGTAAAATCTCTGAGAGCAAAGACTTAGTATGTTCAGTGTAATCGCCACAGTGGTCTGCCGAGTTGGCTGGGTTTCTGCTTGTGCCAGAGCATTACAGAGCCTGCTGGGCTATCTAATATGGGAATGGGAGCATGTTGCTCTCTTTATGAAATACAGGCTAGTGCTGACAGCTAGGACTTAACTGCATTTGATAGGATGAGTCCTGGACACCTCCCAGATTGAAGTTAAACCATGGAGGTGTAAGTCTGTGGGTTGTCACAGGCTGGGCATTCTCTTAATTGCAGCAGTGTACCTGTGAAGTAATGGAGATGTGTGTGTATCCCTTAAACATAAGCAAATATAAAGACATCAAAGAGTTTCTGTTGCACAGGGAAAAGTTATTTTCCCCCTGCTTCTTCCCTCTGGACTCTTTTTCTTTTATCTATAACTGCCATTTTTCAAAGGAGCTAATATCTACTTATTTCTTTCCATGCTAGGCAATTACTACGCTTCAGACAGCTTTCAGAGGACATTTAGGTAGACAGAAACTGTTACTGAAGAGGATGCATGAAGCAAATTCTCATAACAAGGTAATTGTTGGGGCAAATGGGTACCCAGGCATCCCACTATGTTTAGTCTCTAGTGTAAAGTACTTCACTTCCAGACTCAATTCTCTGTATTGCTCAGTGATGTTGTTTTAATGCACTGGTTGGCAGCATAGCTGTCATCCCAGAAAAATACCAAGCTCATTCCCTAGGCCCCCTTTCCATCTTCTTTAGTTCAATTTTTCTTTGGATTAAAGCTATAATTTCTCTGCATTATGGACTGTAGCTCCTCTTTTTCTTTTT
Source organism: Psilopsiagon aurifrons (assembly GCA_025447955.1). Lineage (NCBI taxonomy): Eukaryota > Metazoa > Chordata > Aves > Psittaciformes > Psittacidae > Psilopsiagon > Psilopsiagon aurifrons. The sequence goes on along the minus strand of JAOEHY010029283.1, from coordinate 4,034 downwards.
TTTTTTACTGATTGTCACGTCAGCTAATAACATACCTTTTAACTCTTTAATTTGGGTTGGTGTTGAAAACTGTACTTGCTCTCAAGTGTTCACTACTGGATCATTGTAATAATAGATAAACCTTTGTTGCTGAAGTTCAGAAAGAAGAATCTGGAAAGCAACTTTGATGGGATTGAAAAGTAAAGGAGTCTTGCATGTGCCATGCTCAACCAAAGAGTTGTGTCCTCTGTCACATCGAACTTGCTCCAGATTGTTCATTCTCAATATGAAAACATTTCCTTACCAATTAAACTAGATGAACATCCTTTGGACCTTTAGCAGGCTAATTTGTAATTCTCCGTACAGGTTTTCTGTCTGGTTGCACTTTACGTGCACTTTTCTTTTGGTAAACTGTCCCAATAGTTCAGTAGCAGGATTGAATACTTTTGCTTGATACAAGCAGAAGATGCATCTCTCAGTCAAGAAGGTTGTCTTAACTCCTTTGACTTCAAAAGGTTTCCTTCCTGGAAAATGAATGAACTTCCCTTGCAGGTGTTTGCACTTTCATTAATTGAATACAGATGCTTCAAAGCTTGTGTGATGATCAGATCTGCATTTCCTGCTGATTTAGTCTCATAGAACCTGAAAGGCTGCAGACCAAAAGATGGGAATATTTGCTCTACTACCACTTTCATAATCGGAAGAAGGATTGTGAAAGCTTCTGTGCAATCTATAAAGGTCAGTTTTCTTTAATCTGATTGCTTTGCAGAACTCCTGCAGGTCTTCCATGTCAAACTCCTCAAGCTCGTCTTCTGATTGCAAGGAGAAAGATGAGATGCTGCCATTCATCCAGTCTGTTTTCAGAGCGCACTTAGCACGTAAAGAACAGCTTGTGGAGAGGTGAGGAACAGATACTTCTGCAACATGCAGTAGCAAAATTGATTTTATTGCAGGAGAGGGGTAGTTACTTAATAGAATTTTAGTGTGGGTTTCTTGGCAGAGAAGGAAAACAAGACTATTATTCCAACGAAGGGAGAGCTTATTTGTGAACAAATTCAAAGGATATGCAACTAAAAGTGTTTCTCGTGGCAGTAACGGTCTTCCCATGTCCTGTTGCATCCTCTCTTCTATAGAAGTGAGAAAAAGTAAAGTAAAATAATTACTCCTTGGAAAAAAAAAATCAAAATGCTATTATTATCAAACTGATAGCTAATACATTTGCTTAATGTAAGGGGATCTTAAGTTCTGACATGTAGAAGTTAAGGGTTATTTGGAGGAAGAAGAGGGAAGAGCTTGAATCTAGTGATTTAGCTCAGGAAGAATGCAGTGATTTACTTACTGCTTAGGTTTATGGTGACTCTGTCTTGAAAAATACTCTTTTCTCTCCAGGGTTTACTCCTCAGAAAGTTTTTAATGTTGGCTGCCATGGTTACGGAGAGTTAAGCTGTCACCTCACTTTAGTGTCTGAGTGCGCTTCTGCAAGTGATAAGCTTTTGTTTCTTGGAGGCTAGCAACACAAACTTTTCAGCATGCCTCTGAAGACAGGGTGCAGTTACTGTTCTGCACCTCACATGATGCAGCATGTCTTTCTGCCCTCTGTGTCCAGTGCACTACGTGAGAAAGGAGATTCTGCCGTTCACAGTCCAAAGAAGAAACCAGTTTTAGCAGGAGTCCAGAGACGACCTTCAAACATCATGTTGTCTCTTCCTGGTAATTTCATTTCCCTCTGTGTTCAAAAGTAATGTGTGTTTTGAGCGGGTGCACACAGTTTTATAGAGAACATCTGCACATGCAGATGCATAATTGGACTCTGTGTCTTCTTTTAACTTGATGACATGTTGCTTATACTGGCAAGTGCAGTCCCTTACATAAAAAAAGCTTTGGCAGTATCGGTACCAGCTTTGTCACAAGTGCTTTGCTTTTTTGTCACAACTGTGGTTTGGAGGGTCTCTCTCTGATGTGAGTGGTAATTATGCAAGGAACATGATGTTCCCCTGGATTGTCTCTCTTCTCTGTTTTTAATCCCCCCAGCCCTGTAGCTGTAGTATGGTACTTTCCACTGTGCTTTGGGCCTGAAGCCATAGACAAGCTGAGAATGTTTTCATCATCCTGACTTAGTTTCTGAAGGGGACAGACATCTGGTAAAAAGAACCATCCTAGTCAGCCATGTGTAACATTGTTTTCAGCAGTCTTCAGATGCTGCAGTAAAGGAAAAAACGAAGTCCTGGATAACTTTGCCAACTAGTACTACTATAATACAGGCTGGGAAAATGCCTCTCTCTTTTCTATGGCGCTTATGCCATTTGGTTTACTTCTTGGATATCTCATTGGTGTTTGTGAGAAGATGGAATTAAAGCGAAAGAGGCTTTTACAAGGATGTTCGAAGTATGCAGTATGAAAGGCAAAACAATGGTGCAGATAATACAGCCTTAGACGTGCAGCTTCGAAGATGTTAAAACCAAAGTGAAAGAGGTTGCTTATATCCAGAGTGGGATATTTTAGGCTTTTACAGACTAGCTGGAGGAAAAAGAGCAGTTTTGAGGGTGACTTGAGAAACATCGACTTGCTTTTTGTCAATGAAAAGCTGACAGTCCCTGTGGACTTGCTTAGAAACAGAGCATGCTGGAAGCAACTGAGGCTGTTTCTCTAAGATAGGAGATGGGAATAAGCCAGATTTGCAGGGATTGTGAATACAAAGGTTACCCTTCAGTGAAGGAAAATGCATTTAAGCAACTTTATTGTATTCCATTTTCAGAGGTTATTCTACTTTGTGAAGGAGGAGATAGTACTTGCTTATGAAGACTTTAGAGTTTTAAGTGATTTTAATTATGCCTAGAGATAGTACTCAGAAAAAAGTGCTGCAGCATCCTGGGCTTTACTACAGTAGTCATTAGTTCAGTCTAACCCAGAGCAAGTAGTTGTAAAATCTACCCAAGGACAAAGAATCACTAAAGCAAAAAGCCCCCCAAACTGAATGCTTCGTGCTTCTGAAGAAGTGCTTCTAAGACCCAAGGAAGGGTGTAAGATGAAGCTACTCTGGTAAATGCAGTAGTATGCACACCAATAGAGCACAGTCACTGTCTGGCTATGAGGTCTCTAAAGCTAAATTTTATTGCAGAGTGTGGTGACTCCTTGATAAATGAAGATGTTCTGGATGAATTTATACCAGAAAGGATAGAGAGACCATAAGCATTCAAACTTTCTTCCTTGTAGTCCTTTTCTGGTGAATATTAAAAAAATGAGAGATTGGGAGCAAAGCAAGTTGTATTTATTGCTGATGTTAAGCATATGTGGGGTGTTCCCAAAATCTGGGATGAGGATAGAATGTGCCAGGAAGAGCACCAAGGGTGTCAAGGTGCCAAGCCTGGGCCCATCACTGTGGGAGAGATACTGAGGTGCTGGAGGGCAAAGGAGCTGGTGCAAGGCCTGGAGCACAGTGTGATGGGGAATGGCTGAGGGACCTGGGAGGATTTAATCTGGAGAATACTCAGTGGGGACCTCATCGCTCTCCACAACTTCTTGAAAGGAGGTTGCAGTGAGGTGAGGTTGGTCTCTTCTCCCAAGTAACAAGCAGTAGGATAAGAGGAGTCAGCCTGAAGCTGCACCAGGGGAGGGTTAGACTGGATATTAGGAAAAACTACTTCACTGTTGGAACAGGCTGCCCAGGGCAGCGCTGGAGTCGCTGTCCCTGCAAGTGTTCACGCACCGTGTAGACAAAGCCCTTACTGACATGGGTTAATGGTGGCCTTGGCAGGGCTGGGGTACCCGCTGCACTCGATGATCTTACAGATCTTTCCCACCGCAGCTGATACCGTGATTCGAAGCGGTTGGATCCATTTTGGGGTTATTTTGGAGGGGAAGGTGCTGGTGTGAGCGGAGGGGACATCCTTTGATGTAGCTGTAAGGTTTGGTGCCCTGGGGGCCTCCGCAACGCACCTGCATTCACCAGGGCGCCATGTTACGGCACGAGTCGCGGTGGCGGCCCGGGAGCGCTGGGGCACGAACCGGCCCCGCTTCTCCCGGGGCCACCGGGGCCGCGCTGAGGGGCCGTGGCG
>JAOEHY010029282.1:79775-96986 GCA_025447955.1 Psilopsiagon aurifrons | reverse complement strand
GGACATAGCCTTGGGTGGCATGGTTTAGTGAGAGGTGTCCCTGCCCATGGCAGGGACTGGAACTGAATGATCTTAAGGTCCTTTCCAGCCCAAACCCCTCTGTAATTCTATGATTATTATAATACTGTATAATTCACTGCAAAAGGCCAAGATGAGATAAATTTTAGATGAGGGAAAAGTTGAGATGGATAAAATAAATGGGTTTTGGCATGGGGAATGCTCATATGGCTGTATGATGAGGTTAATGTGCATTGTTCCAGAGTTGGTTGCTGCTTAAGTATGATTTTGCGTTCTAGTGTTAGTTTTCTCTTCTCAGATGTGATTCAGCATTGCCAGAGGGTCAAGCCAATAATTGACCTGGTTTATAAAGTCATCAGCACTGACGTATCAATAGCAGATTGCCTTCTGCCCATCACGTCACGAATTTACATGCTCCTGCAGAGGTAAGTCACTGACACCTGAGAAGATACAATGAGCTGGAAGTATGGCTCATGACTGATTTTGCCAAGAGCTTTGCAAGAAGTGTGTCTCAGTGCTAGAACTCCCCAAGACTGGTGTTAAGTTCTCAAGGCTGTTGTGGCTATGCACTGTTTAATGCTTTGGTGCAGCAGAATGGCCTCTTCTTCTTCTTTCCTGAATGTTGTGCAGTTTATCCATTTAGAGGCATTTTTTTATTGGTAGCTGTATTGACATGACGGGGAAATAATCATTAGAGCAGTAACTTCGAGGTGTTAAAAAGAGTTGTACTTTTTAACTCTCCTCTACTGTTAACTGCCTGGAATTGATGTTCTGCTGCATAATTACTGTTTGCTGTGACAGTGCTGTCTTGCCAGCTTTGTCTCTTGCAGTAAATTCTTCTGACTCAGGTGTGAGGGGGAGGCAGCAAGTCTAGACTGAAAGTGCAGACTCTGGTGTCTGTATTTACCTACTTAGGTTTTATACATGTGTACCTCAGTGAGAGAAGCTTTTTTGATTAACAAAACAGTCTATATGCTAGACCACAGTGCATTTGATTGATGCTGTTTCTCTTCTGTAGGCTAACAACTGTAATCTCTCCACCTGTGGATGTTATTGCTTCTTGTGTCAATTGTTTGACAGTACTGGCTGCTCGGATGCCAGCCAAGGTGAGGAGATGACCTTCTGGGTTTGTGGGTTTGAAAGCTAGTAGACGTATGTATGTGAATGAGAAGGAATAGCTGTCCTTACTCTCTTGCAGGTTTGGACTGACCTTCACCATACGGGTTTCTTGCCGTTTGTTGCCAATCCAGTGTCCAGTATGAATCACGTTATTAGGTATTCATCACCCCTTCCCCTATCTGTTTCTGGTGTGTAACCTATTCCTAACATGTCGTAAGAACTTTCTGCCAGTGTGAAATGTCTGTATCTGACACATCTCGCTCAGAGTCCTGCTATTCATTAAACTCTCTTGCTCATATCACAGTGCAGAGGGAATGAATGCTGGGGGCTATGGAAACCTACTGATGAGCATAGAACAGCCTCAGGGCGAGTACAATGTTACCATCTCCTTCCTGAACCTGATAACAGCTCTTGTCCGGGTGAGTGCTTCTGGAATGGCCTGCATGGGAAATCATTTGTAAGCTGTTACAATAGGAAGGTGAAATACAGCCGTGCCTGAGATCCATCTCCTGTTCAGCAGATCTCTGTGCGGGATCATTGGTTGACACTACCTTCAGTGCTGCTCTTTGTGTTTTCTCTGCAGTCTGATTCTTTCAAAAAGCCTGTTTTGCTTCATCTGATCTGCAAGATAATACAAGTCACTTGTAAATCTATGTCCCCATGCTCGATTTCTCACACTTCAAAGACATATGGTGTATCTTTCTGCAAGAGGTTTCTTGTCTTGTGAATGAGAAGTGGGACAATAACGTTTCTGTTTCTCCTAGGGACAACTTGGTAGCACCCAGAACCAAGGACTCGTGCCCTGCATTGTATTTGTCCTGAAGGAGATGTTACCAAATTACCACAAATGGCGTTACAACTCTCATGGAGTGAGGGAGAAAATTGGTGAGGATATTGAGGGGGGGAGAAGGAGGAGGAGGGGATTAAAAGGGTCTCCCGCATTCTCAGACAGAACGTGTGAATTTTTCCATCCTTTTCCCATCATACCTTTCCTAGCAGCCACTTGGGATTTGCTTTGCACATCTAACAGTACTGCTAGATACTGTGATGTGCTTGAAAATAGTAGGAACTAGGCAACAGATCTTCCCAAAAACTCAGTAGTCCATTTCATCTCTCTTTCAGGGTGCCTCATTCTGCAGTTGATCCATGCGATACTGAATTTGTGCCCTGAAATGGATCCTCGCAGTAGGTAAGGCAAGTGATGGATTTCAGACCTGCACTAGCCTGGCATACAGTGCAGGAATCACTCATTTTGTTTCAGGTTTTGAATGCAAATGTTGAGGAGTGAATTGTTAGCAGTTGTGCAGTGCTGGTTTCAGCTCTTTTCTGAGTTACTAGTACAGGAAGGGTAGAAAAATTGAAGATGGAGGAAGCCACATTGGTGTCTAGAATACCTGATGAAGAGAGAGAAAACAACAAATAGATTTGCTGGGACGCTGCCATCCACTTTCCTATTTGGTGTATGCTCTGAAGAAAATAGGAAGGACAATAAAGTGGGGGTCAGTGGGTGTGTAGAAATTAAGAGGTTGCTTTGAGGTAGTTTTCCAAGTGCTGTGCAGAAAATACTGCAAGTGCTCCTAGTGATATGTCCTGTGCTGTTTGTGTCCCACAGCAATGCCCCCAGCCTTCAGTCCCTGTGCATCTTCAGCCTGGCCAACACTGAAGCAGGGCAAGCTGTCATTAACATCATGGGAATTGGTGTGGACACTATTGATATGGTAATGACCTCCCAGTGTAACAGGTGAGTTGTGTGTTTCGTTTCAGTGGGGTGAGGAAAGAAGCAGTTAATATTTGAAATGTGGCTTCGACTTGATGTATTTAACACAGGATCAGTGTAGCACGTTGTTTCTGATAAAGTCTGCTGATTTTCTCTTTCAAAACAAGTCTGGAAAGAATCCAGACTTGCTGAGAAGAAAGTGAGACCTATTTCAGAAGCTTGGCTTTCGTGTCTCCTGAGAGTATTTAGCTGATAAGGAAAGTCATAGGGAAAAAACCCACACCCCATCAGTTTCATCTCCTCATCCAGTTTTGGTTCACTGTAATTTCTGTGAGATTGTTTCTGTAGATGTTTCTCCCTCCGTTTTAATACGTTTTAAATCTCTATATCCTAAAGAGGGAAAAAAACCCCATGGCAATAAATGGACTGTCAGGCTCTTTGTCATTTTTGGTGCTGAAAACTTGGAGCTGGGCAGCCACTGCTTTTTGGGGATATGTGAGGGTTTGTATTTCAGCAGCTTGTATGTGGTGATGAGACAGCCTGAGTAAAAACGTCTCACAACGCAGTATATAGACAGAGTATAGAACTTCCTCTTCCAGTGTTGTGCAAATAATAAACTGGTGGTTATCAACAGTTACTCACTTTGGTCTCTTTTTATGAACACAGTGATGAGTCCCAAGGCCATGGTCAACTGCTGATCCAAACAGTTAAACTGGCGTTCTCAGTTACCAATAATGTCATCAGGTTGAAACCCCCGTCTAGTGTGGTATCTCCGTTAGAACAGGCACTTACTCAGCATGGTATGTATTCCTTGTTGGGGGCAGCCTGGGCAGCTGTGCAGTTTCCATATGGTCAGTGTGTGTGTCATTACAAACAATAGTTAAGATTTCAAGGTTCCAGAAAGAGGTTTATAGTGATGGGAGAAAGCCCATTCCCCCTCATCTGAGGCATTCTTCTCTTCTGGGACAGCTTCTGAAGTATTAAGCAGATATGGCTTGTTGTTTGCTGCTTTGCAATGTTGGAAGACTGACTTGGTTCTCACTTTCTGCTATAGAGATCAGTATTTGGTAAACAGTTACGTCCTGCTACGTTTTCTTCTCTTTGATTTTAATTGCATTCTCTCCAGGTGCTCATGGAAACAATCTTATTGCTGTCTTAGCCAAATACATCTACCACAGGCATGACCCTGCACTTCCACGCCTGGCCATCCAGCTGCTCAAACGACTGGCTACGGTAAGTTGAGACTCACACAGTTGCTCCTTTGCCCTTCAGTGCCTTTCAGTGACTGATTCCGTCACTGAAATTATTTCCAGGTCATTTCAGAAGCCACCCAGCATCTCATTGAGAGGCTTCACGTTAGTGGGATGTTTTCTTTAAAGTATTTGCACTTCAGTTGATCTCTTTCCACTTTTTTGAGCAACATTCTCAAATTTAACACTCTTAAATACAATTCCTGCACCTTCTTAACTGGAACTTTAACATCTTACTAAGAAGAGTATCCTGTTTAAGTTTTTATTGGGATATTTCAGCTTTGTCTCTTAACTTAGTTTTTTCAGCTGTTAAACTGAGAATGTGTTTGCAGTTCTATTACAGAATACGAATCCAGCTTGGGGTTTATTTATTTCAGGAAGCATTATTCCAAACCTTATTTTCCTCTTTATTTTATGCTGTATTATCATAACCCTTGAGGAGGAGGTGAGGGATAGAACAGAATTGCCAAAGAGAACAGTTTGGATTACTTTGTAGGTTTCTTTCTGCTTAACAACAATAACTTAGTTTTGAGTTCTCTCACCCGTGTTCATAGATTTAATACCAAATATTTTAGAGTTTCAATTTGAAATGAAAACCATTTTTGATATGGACAAGAAACATCCTGGAGAGTTTGGTTGTCTCTGATGTTTCTTTCCTTTTGCAGGTTGCTCCCATGTCTGTTTATGCCTGCCTTGGTAGTGATGCTGCTGCCATCCGTGATGCCTTCCTCATCCACCTGCAGAGCAAGATGGAGGACATGCGTATTAAGGTCATGATACTGGAGTTCCTCACAGTTGCAGTGGAGACACAACCTGGGCTCATCGAGCTCTTCCTGAACTTGGAAGTGAAGGATGGCAGTGATGGGTCAAAGGTAGAATTTCCTCAATATTTCAAGGCAGATACTGAGTTAACATAAGAACATCTACTGGGTCGGACCAGAGATCCCTGTGGCCCACACTCTTCACTCTGGCAGTGGCCTGGCAGTGAGAAAGCTGAAGATTGAGGTACAATGGACAGTATTGGTTTTCCAGAATACCCACTCTGGTGCTTTGTGGTTCAAGGTCCTCTTGAACAGGGACCTTTTGAAAGCACTTGGTCATACAAAGTCATAGCTTAGCTAATTTTTTACTCCCCTATGTATGATTGCATTCCTTATAGTCGTGTACAAAATATATGATGGCATTATGTACTCAAGATTTATTTCTCCATGTGTTGTTCAAGTGGAATCAAGCACATTCTGCTTTAATAGGTGCCTACATAGTGGTTCTGTGGTGATGTAACCTCTCTTGTTTCCTTTTGCTCTAGGAATTCAGCTTAGGGGAGTGGAGTTGCCTCCAAGTAGTGTTACAGCTGATAGATACCAAACAACAGGAGAGGTACTGGTGCCCTCCCCTCTTGCACCGTGCTGCCATTGCCTTCCTGCATGCTCTCTGGCAAGACCGTCGCGATAGCGCCATGCTAGTGCTGAGGACAAAGTGAGTTGGTTTTCTACAATAGAATCATAGAATCACAGAATGGTCAGGGTTGGAAAGGACCTTAAGCTCATCCACTTCCAACCCCCTGCCATGGGCAGGGACATTTCCCACTAAACCATGCCACCCAAGGCTCTGTCCAACCTGGCCTTGAACACCACCAGGGATGGAGCATTCACAACTTCCCTGGGCAACCCATTCCAATGGATTTTCCTGTCTTTTTTTCCTAAAACACATTTTCTTTGGTTCATCAGACTTTGCAGGGACGTTTACATCTTAGTTTTTGTGTGCCCTGTATGGCTTATGCAGTGTGTGGGCTTTGAACTTAGTCTCTCAGGAAATAAGAGGAGAAGCCCCTATGTATGTGTTCAGGAGCAAATGTATTTCTTTCTGTTTCTTTTATAAAAAGCTGTAGAAACTTGCATTTACCAAAGCATATTTTCTATGAAGTCAGAAGGGTGCTAAGCACATGGCATGGAGGAGATAACTGATGGTACTTCTCTATATCTTTTAGGCCAAAGTTTTGGGAAAATTTAACTAATCCCCTCTTTGGGACCCTCCCTCCGCCTTCAGAATCATCAGAGGTGAGTTACCTCCAAACCAAGTGAAGGTAGCTGGGTGCTCCTCAGAAGTTTCTAAGTGGTATGTGAGGCTTTTTTCTCTGCTTGCAGTTTTCTAAGAGCAGGTACGATCAAGTGGTTTTAAACAGGCAGGAGAGGAAGCGAAGGCTTTGCACAGTGCTCGGTGCTCAGATTTTGCTTTTCTTTTTGTCTTTATAGCTCAGTGTCTTGGATACCTGTGCCTTAATCATGAAAATCATCTGTTTGGAAATCTACTATGTTGTCAAGTGAGTCTTTGGTAGTCTCTCCTTCATCTCTGTATTTTACCTAAACTGTGTATATTAAATCTCGATAGGCCATGCAGGTTTTGAGGGACAGAGTACATGTAATCCTGTAAAAATGTGGGAGAAACAGTGATGTATAAACAAATTGCAGACATACATCTGAGATTCTTGCTGTTGCCAATTGGAGGAGTGATGTTTCAGTCTTTCTGCAGCCTGTAGGTGAGAATGTGCATGTTAGTATTTTCCTTGTGTCCTGGAATGAGAATATACAGTGTTTATTAAAGCTAATGATAAGCTGAGTACACCTCCTAGTGATTGCTGAATAACATCTAGTAGTTTTCTCCCACTCATTTTGTTTTACTGAACATAACTGCCCTTAAAAACGTTGAAAAGTCAGGATTGCCTGAAATCTCTACTGAAACAATAATTAAATCACAGGTTTTCTTCAGGGATCATGTTTTTCCTTCACATGTAATGCAAAAAGTGGGATTCCCTGTGCAGGTCTAATGTGGAATAACCTTCACTTGCAAGCTGTGTCTTTGGCTTTCCTGCCTGAATCTCAGAAGAAGTGTATTTCCTGACCAAGGAATAACTGAAGGTAACTTCTCTTGGTTTGGTGTTTGGTCAGGGGCTCACTGGATCAGTCCCTGAAGGACACACTGAAGAACTTCTCCACCAAAAAGCGCTTTGCCTACTGGTCAGAGTATGTGAAGTTACTGGCAGATCATGTGGCAGAGACAGAGGGCAGCAGCTGTGCCTTCATGACAGAGTATCAGATGCTCATCTCAGCCTGGCGGATGCTGCTCATAATCTCGACGAGTCACGTAAGAGCTACCTTTTGTCTCATTATAAACGGAAATTAACCTTTTAAATTAGGTGATATCAACTTCTTAGGGCCAGCTAAACCCTAATGAAGAATTCATTGTTTCTCTTTGACTTTTGTTGTCTCTATGTTTACAACACAGGTTGGCATAAGCATGATACAAGAGGTTAAAGTAGGTGTTTTGCTGTACGTTCGAAACAAATGTGTTGTCTTTCTGAGCAGAGAAAGGAGGTAGCAAATAATTCGAATAGCAGTTCTAAGTAATTCTGGAATCCCAAAGAGATATTGCTGGTCCAAGTGAGGTGGGGATGGACCATTAGGGAAATAGTCATTGCTGACTTCTTGTCAACTGTTACTGCTGTACTTCAGTGATTTCTGTAAAACTGCATCATTCAGCAGCTGTAAATTTAGTGCCTTTTTAAAGTAACAAATGAAACCAGCAGCTGACGTTAGACTGCTAAAAAGTTGCACCTTTGGTTGTGCTTGACTGATCTCTGTTTCTGTGGGTTTTAGGCAGATATAATGCACCTGACTGATTCTGCAGTTCATCAGCAGTTGTTTCAGGATGTGCTAAATGGCACCAGAGTTTTGGTAGGTGGCATTTCCTGTCAGTTCTTTGATTTCCCAATTGCTCATCTTTGTACCATGAGGAATTCTGCTTCTGCAGCTGCTTGCCATTGTGGGGTTATTTTAAGTCCTGTGAAGTTGGGCTGAAACAAAGTCTCTCTGAGTTGATGAGCTTCTTGTAAATCTTACAAATCACACAATTTCTATGGGTCGTTGTCGTCACTGAGTGGCCCTGCAGAGGGCCCTGACTCTGTCTCCTTCCGTGCTCGTAGCTGCTGAAGAGCAAACCTGATCATTTGGTGGTGGTGCTTGGGCTGAGGATTTCTGAAGTGTTCTTACATGTGACTACTGTGACTGTAACTCTTGTACTGTTTCTTCTTAGCTCCTAGTTCCCATGTCAGTATCCTGTCTGCAGCTGGGGTCTATGCTATGTACCCTTCTTCTGATCCTGCTCAAACAGTGGAAGAGGTAGGTATTTGTTTGTATGGTTATTTATCACTGCTTAATATAAAAACCTGGGAGATGATGTTTGGGTGTTCTGCTCTAGAGAGACTCCTTTGGTGACTGGGGAGGAAACTGAAGCCTTATCATAGAATTCTCTTGGGATGGCTCATGTCTGTAGGTTGTTGCTGAAATCTCTTGTAGCAATACATTTATAGTTCAGCTTTTGTTTGCTGGTGAAAAGTATGTCAGAAAGCTTTCTAGATAGTCCTGCGTTTTCACTGTACTGTGGAATGTCTTCAGTGAGATCCAGGTGGTAACTTAAACTTGGAAGAAGTGCTTTTATTTGTGTGGATCATATAAGTTACGATCCACACAGCTCCGTCAAGTGATGTATTTACTGAGGGATCTTGTGTAATCTGAAGAGTTCTCCTTTTTTGTTGTCAGCGAGCTGGGATCTGTGGATAAAATCATAAACTCCTTGACGCAGATTCTGGAGGGGGTACTCCAGGCAGATCAGCAGATGATGGAGAAAACCAAAGCCAAAGTGTTCTCAGCTCTTATCACTGTTCTGCAAATGAAGGAGATGAAAGGTGAGGTGGTGTGTGTACAAGTGTCAAGACTAGGGCTGCCATGGCTGAATACACCCTAACACTCCAGTGTTTCACAATAAAGACATACTTGATGTTAGCAGTGGTGCAGCGTGCTGGATATAGTCACCAACCTGTGGGACTTCCCTACTTTTTTCTTACTTGTTATAACTTATTTTAGCAAGAGAGGAGGTTTATAATTCAAAGCCATACAAAGGCAACTGTGGTGTTGAGGATGTATCAGTTCACCTTCCTGTGTATTCCTTGTCCCACTGTTTGGGGCCTGCGAGCCCACGTATTTTAGATAGTGAATAGAAAGTGGAGGGTTGGGTTCTTTCTAAGTGTTTTTCTTTGTTGAAATTGAGTTTCAGTTGTGCTGGTGAAAGGTGGTGCAATTTATTGTAATGGTTTTGATAAGAACGTGGTATTTATAAGGACTCAATGAGAATACACTGCACCCAGTCGGCATGGGCCAGTACCAGCAATCTGGAGCAGTGGGTAGGAAATATGGTAGTGAGGAGGTACAGAGTATTCTGTCCATGGTAGTGCTTGAATTGTGCTTTGAGATGTCATGAATTTATATGACTTCTTGGTGAAACCACAGGTTTTTGTTAGCCAGCTGAGCATCTAACCCCTTAGTACATGCTCCTTAACTTAGTCACAGCTCCTCACGTTCTGTTTTGTAGGTTTTGAAGTGAAAACAGGATAAATACTAACTCCAAGAATTACGGCCTGGTGATGTTATCAGTTAAACTGGAGCCCTGAGTACCAGGCTTGTGTGTTAACTGCGGTCTGTTCTCTGTGTGTCACAGTGAACGAGATCCCACAGTACTCCCAGCTGGTGCTGAGTGTGTGTGAAACACTCCAAGATGAGGTCATTGCGCTCTTTGATCAGACTCGACACAGCCTGACCTTGGGAGATGCTACAGATGACAAGGACAGCATGGAAACAGATGACTCTTCTCGAGTTAAACACAAGGACCAGCGAGATGGGGTAAAGGACCCTTCATCTGCTTTGCAGTTGTGTTTCTTCTCTCTAGACAAAAGCTCCTTGTTTGGAATAACATTCTCTTGCAGCCTGCTGCCTGTGGGGGATATCAGGTCCCTTAATTTACGATTCTGAATATGATTGAACTTCAGGTTATGTTAGTAAATGCTTTTAAGATTTTCTTGGTACCCATTTCAAGCCTATACCTCCTTCTCCTCTCCTTGTCGCAGCAGGTGTGTGTTCTGGGTCTGCATCTGGCTAAAGAGCTCTGTGAAGTTGATGAAGATGGAGACTACTGGCTGCAGATTACTAGGAAAGTCCCTGTGCTTCCCACTATCTTTGCCGCATTGGAGATCAGCCTGAGAGTTAAACAAAACCTGCACTTCACAGAGGCCTCATTACATTTACTGCTGACCTTAGCAAGGACTCAACAGGTGAGAGATGCAGTGAAACGAGGGCATATAGCCATACATTTTTAATAGGAACCATATAGCTCATTGTTCTGTCTGCAATTCAGCTGAATAATGATGTGTAGATAAAGGGCTGCAAGCAGGAGGTCCTGTATGTGTGTCTGCTTAGGTAGCCTTGTTCTTGATAGAGGGATGTCCTGGATGGAAGAGCTGAGCCAGAGCAGACTTGTAATTTAGAGCAGGAGCTTTCACTGAATGCATTCTTCACAATGCAAATTATCCCCTTCTAGTTAAAGCAGCATTAAGTATTTGAACCTGCTTTCTCATTAGTTGCCTTATTTTTCTATTGCAAACTCAGCTTTAGGTAAAAGCCAGGGCATTCCAGAGCCAGCCCTTTTCAAAGATTATGTATGTACCAACCCAAGTGATGTGGAAGTGGAATTCACAGTACAGTTATGCAGGTTCGATTTTACTGGAACACCAGCGTTGCTTCTCTGGATACTGAATTGTTATCAACATAGAAGTGTGTGTAGATGGGAGTTCTCTGCAAGGGTGGTGACACTGCAGGGGACAGTAATATCTAATGCAAAATAAGTCTCTTTAGTCTCAGAGAGCAGAGATAATGTGCACATTTTAACGGTGGTTGGTTCTGTGCCTTGCAGGGAGCAGCAGCTGTGGCTGGAGCTGGTGTCACACAGAGTGTCTGCCTGCCCCTCCTTAGCGTCTACCAGCTCAGCACTAATGGAGCCATTCAGGTGGGTGCTCAGTCCTTTTGTGTGGGGATGTGCCAGCAGAGCTTGCCATGCCCTGCCTTGCTGGTGGTTGGAGCAGCCACCTCTAGAGACCGGGGGCTGCTAAGGTGGTGTGGAGGGTTTGTGGCAAGTGCCCCCCTGGGCAGAAGAGTGTCATTTGCCTTTGTATCTGCTCTGTTACAGACATCTGCTTCATCACGCAAGTCTCTGGATGCCCCCTCCTGGCCTGGGGTCTATCGTCTGTCCATGTCACTGATGGAACGCCTCCTTAAAACACTCAGATACAACTTCCTGACGGAAGCATTGGACTTTGTTGGTGTCCATCAGGAGAGGATTCTTCAGGTACATCACATCCTTCCTCTGTGATGGTTCACTTGGCTTCTGCGTTGCAACAGCAGTGGGAACATGTCAGAAAGTGCAGAAGCATTGAAAAGAGGCTCCTGCCTCAGAAAGGTTTATAGTGGAAATAGTTCAGTAGTGGGAGGAGGATGGAATATCCAAGCCATGCAGTCGGGCAGCGATGATTGTTACAGTACTTGTTAGAGCTGGGCAGTCACCGTCTGTTCATCCTGTTGAGATGAGCTCCTGGGCTTACAGCTTTAATAGGCCTGCTCAGCACAGTAGCAGAAATGGGAGTTGGATGGGAACTCACCTTGTGGCTGGCTGTTCTGGAGAGAAAAGTATGGGAGCTGTTCTTGGAGGTGGCCGCAGCTCAGCCTTGCTCAGATAATGAGAATGCTGTGGTGAGGGTTCAGTCACCATTTGAGTCAGCAAATAGTGGGTTGTATCAGTGCAGATGTGCTGAAGAGTCCTGTTTGTAAGTGTGCTCCCGAGAGAAGCCGCTCTCCCTCATTTCACAGTGTGAAGTGCATTGACCTCTGACTGAGAATATAAAGTTCTCCGATTCTGATCCATGTGCTGTGCAGCACTTTCACGAATGCATTCTCTGTCCCTAAGGGCAGATCCTCTGCATCTTCAGCTTTTTCTTCTAGAGGAAGGAATGGGATTTTTGTGATTTAAGTGGCATTGCCCTGATTCCCTCCTCTCTCCTCTTCAGTGCCTCAATGCAGTGCGGACAGTACAGAGCTTGGCCTGTCTGGAAGAGGCTGATCACACTGTTGGCTTCATTCTTCAGCTCTCAAATTTCACAAAGGAATGGCATTTCCACCTGCCACAGCTTATGAAGGACATGCAGGTAGGATATTGCTGTCGATCGTACATTGCCTTGGGGTGCAGGGATTTGGATGTGTTAAGAGAAAATGGCACTTTATCACCTTTTTGTTACTGCTCTTAACAGGAACTGTTGCTGAGGTTATTTAGATGTCTGTTCTTTCAGTACCTTGTCTGAATTGAATGAGGAAAGATAAATGGGGGGGCAGGGAAATGATAGCTTGGGGAATTCAATGGCTTACTTGGAGTTCTCAGTATCAGGAAATCAAGACACTGCATTGATCCTTTATGATGACAGTGTTCTGTTTAAGTGGATTTTCTGGCTTCCATCAATGGTAGTGAATAGATGAGCTTTGAGCTTTATGAGCTTTCTCCCTTATTTATTCCAGGTGAATCTGTGTTACCTGTGTCAAGCCTGTACCTCCCTCCTGCACAGCCGCAAAATGCTCCAGCACTACCTGCAGGTGAGGATGGGGACCATGAACCAAACTACATCAGGAGCGTTGCATGCTCTGCTCCTGGTTAAAAGGCAAATACTACTCTGTATCCAGGCTCTTGGATATTGAATTGACTGTCAGTAATCCCAGTGGTGATTATTGACAATCATCAGTAGTGAGGATTTGCATTTCTCATGTGCAAAGAGCAGTCTGGGCTTGAAAAACACTGGACTATGTAAAACCAGCCCTAGAGAAACAGCAGCCAGTGCTTGAATGGTGCTGTTACCGTTTTAGAGCTGCCTACACTGCAGCAAGAAGGGTGCATTGCTGTAGTACTCTGTAGTGCCATTAATTAAGCTACTGTTAAGCTGGTGTCCTTGATCTGATTTAATTTGTTCAAGAGAGAGAGCTCTTATTCTTGGGGAATCCTCAGATTCACGGGGTGGAGATGATGCATTGCTACTCATGTGTTACTTCAGCATTGCTGTGTTGATCAGAAATGCTTTTTCCAGGACATGGAATCTAAATAGCCTCTGCAGCTGCCTCCCTGCAATGCAGAGCCTTCCCCAGCGCACACTAAGTGTAGATTTGTGTGCTTCCAGCAAGTGACAGACCTCTGGGTGCCTTATTCCCACGTTCCTTTTGTTCAAAGCACATTTTTTCCCCTCAAAGTGCAAAATAATCATTTTTGAAGTCAAGATTTTGAAGACTTTGAGCGTTTTTTTTTCTCCACAGACAAAAAATGGTGACTCCCTTCCAGCGAGTGTGACCCCACGAGTGCAGCGAAACCCCCAGGCCTCCTCCAAGCACCCGAGCCCTGAGTCAGAGGCAGCAGAGCAGAAAGCACTGCTCACAGTGCAGTACAGCCTCTTGAAGATCCTCAGCAAGTGTCTTGCTGCCCTGCGCCATTTCACCCCTGATGTCTGCCAGATCCTCCTGGATCAGGTAGGGAAAGAGGAGAGGAGCTGTTCCCTGAAGGGGGGAGTTCCCAGCAATTCAGGTGATGTTCTGGGGGTGTGGAGTGAGGCACAGCCTGTCTTGCTTGCGAGGGTGAGCCCACCAGACACCACCTGATCTGCTGCATGAAGCAGGACACAAGGTGTTTTCCTTAGGAATCAGGCACTGATCAGTGTGGAAGGAAGGCTTGGCTGAGCTCTTGTGTGCCCGGCACAACGCTGTGTTTGTATGACCTAGCAGGCTGGTAACCCAGGTTAATAACTTGGACCCTCAGCTCTTAGAAAAGACATCCTCTTGTTATCCTCCTGTGTCAGTGTGACCCAGAGTCTGCTCTCCGAGTTCAGAAACGGAAGGTTTGAGCCTTGATTCTGGCTGCTAACAGTCAACTTCCTTTTCCTGTGCTTATAGGCACGTATGCCTGGTGCTTGAAAACAGTCTGCAAACAGTCATCACTGTACGGCTTGGGCCCTGGAGAAGGCTTGTCTGTGTGGAGAGAGCCATACAGTCTGATTGTGCACTCCTGTACAACACACTCTGTTGCTCTTTACCTGAATATCTGAGATTTGGAAAATGATCTCAGTGCTATTAGTTCTCCATACAAAAAGCAGGCTGCAGGGAGGGGGTATCCCTGTTACCATGGCAGTACCATGACAAGAGCATGCTCATGACCGCACAGGTCACTCACTCCTCTTTTCTCTCTCCGCAGTCACTGGACCTTGCTGAGTACAACGTGCTCTTTGTTTTGAGTTTCACCACACCAGCCTTTGATTCAGAGGTTGCACCTTCCTTTGGGACCCTCCTTGCCACAGTCAATGTGGCCCTTAACATGCTGGGAGAGGTATTGGCCACTTCTCTGTCTGAGAGAGCACAGCAGTTGCAGTGATCTCAGAGTGCTCATTGAGCCTTGAAGGGTAGGAGTATTCCTTCTTTCGTATCTCCTGTTTCTAACGCCTGCCTTCTTTTCCCTCCAAGCTGGATAAGAAGAAGGAACCCTTCCCTCAGGCTGCAGGGCTGAACATGCAAGAGGGAACCAAAACCCTCAAGTAAGTTTTTAGCTTTTTGATTTAGTCATGGCCAAGAAACAAAACTTAATGCTCCTCAGGTCAGAACTGAGGTTTAGAGACACCTGTGTAGCTTCAGAGCTTCTCACTCTGAGTCCAGGGAGTTTAGATAGCCCATCAGAAGCTCCCCAAAGCAAGGAGGGTATTTTTGGGGGAGAGCATGTGAAGCCACACATGTCCCATCCTAGGTCAGCCACTAAACATGCAGATAAAGAGTTGTTTGATGCTTATTTACCAGGAGTTTTTAGTCAGCCTTCCCTGATGGCCAGCGTTTGAGAGGAGTGAGCAGGAACTGTTCCCTCACACATACCCAGCGCATGAAGACTTAAGAGTGTTTGACCATGAAACCAGAGCTCCCTGACCTTTTGGGCTTTTGCTCACGTGTTTCTTTGCACAGGTCTCTGCTCATGTTTACAATGGAGAACTGTTTCTACCTGCTCATCTCCCAGGCTGTTCGGTACTTGAGAGACCCAGCGGTGCATCCCCGTGATAAGCAGCGCATGAAACAGGAGCTCAGCTCTGAGTTGGTGAGAGCACCTTGGACCCTCCTTACTCCCTATTCAGTGTCAGTGGGATCGGTGGGAGAAGGTGGTTTGTCTTTGGCTGCCCATTTAATAGCTTGAGGTGTCTTGGGGAGGGAGGGGGCCTGCGTTTGATAGAGGCTCATTTGCTCTTCCTTCTGCTTTCAGAGCACTCTGCTCTCCAGCCTGTCCCGTTACTTCCGCCGGGGTGGTCCTTCTTCACCCGCCAGCGGGGTCCTACCCTCTCCCCAAGGGAAATCCTCCTCCAAGCTCGGTCCTGAAGGGCAGGAGCCTTTGATTCAGCTCGTGCAGGCCTTCGTCCGGCACGTGCAGAGATAGATGCGATCCTGCCCCTGCCTCCCTCGTCAGGACCTGCAGCAGAACGAGTCACATCCACCACAGAAGAGAGCACCTTTGGCAGAGAGCTCGTAACAAGGACTGGGTGAGGGAGGGAGGCCTGGTGTGGGCAGGGTGGAAACAGAGCTGTAACATCAGCAGCGCGATCCCATTGAACTCTTGCAACCCAGCAGCAGAGTGAATGTAAGGAAAGCTGCGAGCTTTGGGGGTCAGGATGCGTGCAGCCTGCCCGCTCCAGCTGCTGAGCTGAGGCAGGGGCTGAGCAGTCAAAACCTTTATTTTTATAGCTTGTACCTCAGCTGGAAAGTTGGGGCTGGAGAGGGAGAGGAGATGAACTCTGCTGGCATTAGCTCTGCTCTTAACACAAGGTGCAGTCTGCCTCCCCCAGCCGCAGCCCAGTTGAGGCACAACCGAGGGATCAGCAGCAATTCAGAGACCATCTTTCTACTGCTATTTTTGTACTGAATGGTTCAAGGCAGGATGGTGTATGTGTGCTCACGCCTTCCCTTCCCCCTGCAGTCTGTGTGTTGTGTGTTTCTGAAGAGCAAGGCCTCACTCAAAGTTTTTAAGGCAAAATTCCATTGCTCCAGTCTTGCAGTTTTTTGTAACTGTGCCCTATTTATACTGATATTAAAACGTTTCTAGACAGCAGCTGGATTCATGGCTTTGAGTTGGAGCAGTTCTGCATCTTCAGTGCAGCAGTTCTGCTGGGCTGAAGTCCCAGCTAACGGTGCGGTGAGTTGTGGCTTGGGAGTGACAATCTGGGTGACTCTTGAAGCCATTTATAATCAAAGGTTGGTTCCCTTGGCTTTCCCATACCCATTCCCTTCTCTTGCTCTCATGTTGGGGAGGTTTTAAATGAGCACCACTATAAAATACTCCTCCTGCACACACGGGGTAGCCCGTGCACACAGGTTACTCCGTGGTCAGGTCCAAGGTGCTGCTCTGCCTGTTGCAGCAGCAGGGGAAGGTGCAAGTTCAAGCTGGAAGACACTGTCCACAGTGAAGTGGAATCGTCCTGTTATAGCTTTCAATAGATAACAAACTCTTCAAGGTTCTAAGGCTCAGCACGCGATGGAGGCAGTAATAGGAGGTCAGTGATTATTACTTAAATTAAAGCCTGAAATCTAGACAGGCTTTTTTAAGGTAAGAAATCCAATTTCCATGTAGCTGTGAGCCGGTGACCTGCCAGCTCATTCCTAAGGAGACACTCAGTTGCTTCACCAGTCAGAGCCTTTTAATCTCAGTGGTTTTAAGAGACAAGAGGAAGAAAATGAGATTATTTTGCTTTGAGTTTGGTATTTGTTGTGAGCTCCAGTGATGGCAGTGTTCTGGTACATGTGTTTGATCTGCTTTCCCTTGCCCTGCAGGCTTTGAAGAGGTTTGAAGTAGGTGGCTGGAGCAAAGTGGTCTTAAAGTAGGAGAGGGGTTTGATTATCTTCCAGAGCCTGCGGTGACAGTGAGGGAGGTGGTGCTACAGTGCTAAGCATGGTGGTGGTCAGGTGGGGTTGCCTGTAACCTGGAACACATTCTGCCACAGGGGAGCTCCGAGTGTGAACGTGGAGGTTTGAAGGTGAAGAACAAATGCTCCGTCCCTGGCGGTGTTCAAGGCCAGGTTGGACAGAGCCTTGGGTGATACGGTTTAGTGGGAGGTGTCCCTGCCCATGGCAGGGGGGTTGGAACTGGATGAGCTTCAGGTCCTTTCCAACCCTGACT
>JAOEHY010029282.1:59030-72353 GCA_025447955.1 Psilopsiagon aurifrons | reverse complement strand
TGCCTTTGTCCACACACAGACACACACCCAGGCTGCCCCTCACACTGGGTATTGCCATCAGCCCACAGCGCAGGCTCTTCCCAAGTCACTGCTGCACTGAACCACATGGCTGCAGGACCAGGATGGGGCTGATGACAGGAACATCCCACTGATCCTCCCCTGCGTGCATGCAGGGAAGGAGTCCACAGCACCCCCACCCCTGAACACCAACATCACCCCCAGAAGCTTTGAGCACAAGTTCAGCTGGGTACTTACTTTTTCCACCTCGTCGCTCCAAAGCTGTAGGGGCCACAGAGCAACAGGAAAGGAGATCAGTGTTGGAGACGTCGGGAAGCACTCGGCATTGACACCAATGGGGAAGGATGCTCCGTGGACACAGGAGGCCAACTCCAGGACAAGCTCGCCCTTCACCCAGCAGCAGCTGCCACATTGATGCCCTTTCCCCTCACTCCTGCATTCTTGAGCTCAGTTTTATGATGGGGGAGCAAGTGCACACCACCCGAGCCAGCAGCATGGTGCTCTCTGCCAGGGCTGGTACAGCAACTGCTCTCAGAGGGCTCCAGGAGGATGGAGCAGCAGAGTCCTCTGAAGAGCAATTCTGCTGCAGCCTGCAGGGGCTGGTGTTGAAGGACAGCCCTTCCTTTAGGGTTGTGAGAGGCAAGTGAGCTGCTTGAGCACACAGATAGGGCCTGGGAGCTGCCATGAGCTCAAGGCAGGCAGAGGCTAGTGTTCCTCACCAGGGAGGTGAGGTTAATGGGATCATAATCCAGCCAAGTCCATGCTACCAACAGGAGTGTTCAGGTATAGCAAGGAGGAAGAAGCAGCAGGATGCTGCCTTTGAGCCAGGCACAGCATCACGCTACTCCTTCCTCCTCTCCTCACCCATGGGGACACATTGGGGCAGCACAACAGTGCCAGCTGCTTGCTGGGATCTGGCTCCGGGACATGAAACAATTGACAACAAAAGTCACCCATAGCAATGGGAAAGGGAGAGAAGAGGTAGAAAACCACATTGATCCTTCCCAGAGGTCCTCGGCTTGGCCTTTCCTCAGCAGACAACCACTCCCCCAGCTCTGGCAACATGAATCACCCTGGATCAACTGGGAGCAACACCCACATCAGTGGGGCCAGGGGAGATGGCCTCTGAGGACCTCAGCTTCCCCCTCTAATGCCACCTCTGTCCATCAGGGATGTTCACCACAGCATGGCTGAATTGCACTTGCAGGCACGTGGGAGCCTTGTACTGGGGGCTGTGGGGTCAGAGGGGGAACACGCTCTGTGCAGACCCCAGGTCTCCCAGCTGAACCCTGTAGAGGTTTGTTCACCATCAGCTGCCTCAGGTGGGCTGTGGTAGCCCCAGGTGAGGAGATGACTTCACCAGCCAATATAAGGAGAAGCTGCAGGAGCTGCCTGCCCTGGTGAAGGGCTGAAGCCGGAAGGTGTTCCACCAGGCTCCTCAGCTTGCTGTTAGCTCCTGCCCCATGGTATGTAGCCTGAGTGGCACCTCCTCTTACCAGAGTAGAACTATTTTGGCTGGTCCCCTCGCGATCACAGTGTCTCTGCGGAGCCCTCGGTGCTCTGAGCTTCAGGAGGATGTTTTGTCACTGCAAATTGGGAACTGATTTAAATAGTGCCCGGGCAATCCCAGCCATGGGGGCACAAACCCCTTCCCCTTCTCAGGCTAAGGGCTCTGGAGGGCAGATGGGGGGAGATCCCTATAGGCAGGTCCTAGCTTGGAGTGCTGCTTTGGCACAAGGCCTCTGCCAGCACATCTTTGTGTTTTCAGAGCAAGGTTTACTATAGGGGCAATGGGAACCATTTACTCCAGCCCCAGCTCTACCTATTTAGAGGCTGAGGACAGTACTGAGGCCACTTCAGGCCCATTTAATCCTTGCTGTAGCCATTGAATTTGTAGCCAGATTTGGGTTTCCTCTATTGGCTTTGCTGTGTGACCTCCAGCCCTGCCCCTGTGCTGCTCTGGGGCAGCTTTGCCGAGCTCTCACCCTGGGCTAAGGCACTGTGTAACCCAAGCAGCCCAGGGAGCAGAAAAGGCCATGATCTGCACCCCTCTCCCTCCACCCCAGCTCAAGCCAGAGGAACCCCCTTTAAGGTACTCAATGTGTTGTTCTTGGAATCATTCCTAGGAGCGCAGTACATGGCAAGTGGCAGGGTCTGAGAGAAAGGGATGTTGAGGCTCATGCTGCCCATGTAAACCTTACACAAAACCAAAAGGTCAGTGTGGGAGAGAGGAGAAATGGCTCCTCAGCCTCCAACACATACAAACAAGGGAGGTGCTTGGATCAGATTCCATCCGATCCCTCCTGTTATGGAAGGGGAAGAAACAAAAGCACCATGTTTTCCAGCTCTCCAAAACCCAACAACATCACTTTAGAATCCCAGTCGAAGCCCTGTAAAGGGCCTGTGGTCCAGGAGAGAGCTGACCTGTCTGCTCCTCTGAGACAAAGTTGTTACCTGGGCATAGGAAGCCATCCCTTCCTCCAGAAAGGAGCAGAGTTCAACAGCAAGCTGAGCAGCAACCACTGCTCTAGACTGCCAGTACACACCGAGACTAAAGCAGCGCAAGGACTCTGGTCTGGAAGAGAAGCAGAGCAACAGTATGAAGAGCTCCTACCTTCATGGTGCCTGGCCCCTCTGGTGAGTGCTGGGATGAGAGCTGCCTGCACAGCGGTGCTGCCTGCACAGAGCTGGGGCTCAGCACGTTTGCTAACTAGAGATGCCAATTGTTATTTGAGGCTGGAGTTCAGGTAGCACTTAACCACCAACTGCATCTCTCCGAAACAGATGGTATGGAGGCCACAAGGACCATGGCAGATCTCCTGGTGTGAGGCCCTGCTCTGCAACCATCAACCGTGATGAAGGTCAGTGCTGCCTGCTCACCTAGAGCGAGTCTGTCTCCTGGAGCCCTGCTCTGGCTGCCCAATACCATCGTTGCTGCTGTCAGAGCTTCTCTAGCAAAGCTCTGAAGGGGGACCATTGATGTGGCAGAGTAGACACCTATGGGCTAAGAACCCCCACAGAATCTACTTCTCCTGTTGTTACTGTACTTGGCATCCGCTCCCCAGAACAGCTTTGCAATAAGCAAAAGCAGAGAGCTTGCAGTGTGGTGAGGACCAGACATGTTCAGCTGAGCATCTGGGTGCTCTGCAAGATGCTGAGTTGTACTAGGCAAATGCCTGCCTTCAGGTCTGCTTTAGAAAGCCTTTGGGAAGGATCAGGATACCCTGGTCCAGTCAGAGCTATTCAGAGGCAGGGAAGCTCAGTTTCTCTCCAGTTCTCCTGGAGATCAGTTTTAGTCCATTATTATGCTGCCCTTGGAACAGACCTTTCCAAGGGGGAAGCCAGCACCACAGGCTCACTGCTAGTTGCTGTAGTAGTTAAAAGCTGAGTGATTACTACACCATCACCAGTATCAGCTTCTTCCTAAGGAATCCCATCACTGGGCCTGTTACTATGGAAATAGTTTTCTAGCTACAGTGCAAAGCTATTTCTGATCCCAGCATCACTCTCCAAGGTTAGGTCAGATCCCCCTGGGAACTAACACTGATGCTATCAGCTCTTTCTTCCAATGGGAAGAGTCTCCCATTAACCAAATCCAACTTGTTTCCATGATGCTTCTGTTTGTAGAAGGCTTGGGCTACCCTTTTTTTTACCTACGGATCCCCCTTCCCAGCCCTTCCACTCCCAGATTACTCTATGACCAGGCATCAGCGTTGTTAGGAATGCTATTTAGGAAGCAAGATGATCAGTTTTCAACATTTTAAGGAGCAATGTGACATTGTGCAATGGGGAGCCATGAACACAGCATGGAAAGTCAATTGCTTGACCACAACCACTCAGTGCAACACAGTAGAGATGCAATGGGCTGTTCCCCCATCCCCAGAGCATCTGCCTGCAGAACAGCCACCAACAGAGAGGCCCCAAGATGAAAGGAAAAAAAATGACCTCTCTATGCAGAACAGACGAGTCCAAACTCTCAGACTGTGTTTCTGACACAATGGGCGGCAGAGAGATTCCTCCACCTTTGCTTCTCTTGACCAGGTACAAAGCCTCCGAGTACTGATCACACCACAGGACACAGTCATGCATGTGGCACTGCCTGTGTACAGCTGGAACCAGCCAGAAAGGCTCAACTTTGAGGTTTTTTCCTTTCAATTGCTCCACTAGCAATAAAAATGTCAGATTCCCACTACAAACATAGGAAGGGATTGGCAGAGAAACTGGAAAGCAAAGCAAGGAGCAAAAGGGCCAGACCCTGACCATGCACCCCTCCGGGGGTGATGTGCATCCTTCAAGGGGAGCCAAAGGGAGCCCGGGCAGCCCATGTCACATTAAAATGTTGAAAACAGCAGAGCACTGGGTCTCATTTGTAAGTCAGGTGGAGAGAGGGGCAGGAAGAGGTTGGAGAGGCAACATCTATGGGGAGGCAATCTTACCGCTGAGGCGCTGGCGGAGAGAACGTAATTACGAGGTCTAGTCTCCTGAAAGTCAGGCACAGCCTAGTGGGGGAATAGAGTTTCATGTACAAGTCACAGGAGGCCACAGCAGTCGTTGGGCAATGGATGAAAGAAGGGACCAGCATCTTCCTCCCGTCTGTGCTGGGGGTTAGTTCAAATTCCTACGGATGGAGGAGGGAGGTCTCCCAGCAGCCTGGGCAGTGGTGTGCGGAAGCCAGGCTTGTGCAGGAGGAGGGGGACTGGCTCATGCAGTCACCAACCAGCAGGGATTACTGTTAAAACTCTGCCTGCACTCACAGCTCTCTGCTCGTACAGCAGTCAGTTGGAGTGGACATGAGACAGCACAACCTCAGATGCGTTTCCCCTTCCCTTGCAGGCAGCAGGCTGCTGGTGTCATGTTGGCTCAGTCCAGTGGGCAGGGCCTTCCTTCCCCATGCTTCCCACCCACTGTCCTAGAAGTGACCCTGTGCAGGGCCTCATCCTTAAGGTGAGCGTGTTTACTAGCACCAGAGCATCCTTTCCACAGTGCCTGGTAAAGCAACATCTTGTTCTCGCTCTCCCCAAGCCTCTGGGCATGTGTCCTCCTAACACATCTGCTGTTTTCAGCAAGGGGCATGGCTTAGCCAAAGCAGCTCTAGGCCAAAGCCTTGCTGTTGCCAAAGGCAGTGTGAGAGTTTTCATCTCAGAGGTCAGAAAACCTTCAAGCCACCTTCTCCATAGCTGAACCTCTGCCCTGGGGCAAGAGGACTTAAGCACTCCGTTAGTTTTTCTCATTGGGAATGTAAGGGATCCAGTCCACTTGCATGCGGGTGTGGGTTCACTAACCAGTACATAACATGGTCTCTATTCAGCTAAGCTAAGACTACGCCTCCTCCTAGGATGGCCTTTGGCTGTAGCTTTAACCAAAAGGATAAGCCAGTGAGCTAGCTTACATCAGGACCATCACACTGGTTCTACGGATCAGGGCATCCTCCTTGGGCAGCCTTCACCTGCAGTGGCTGGGCTGCAAGGCTGGCACCCAATCCAGCTATAACTCAGTTGTGTTTTAATCCTCTCAGGCCCCACATTTCCTCTCCCAGGTTAATCTCTTTGCAGCTCACCCACATCTTCTTATACCCGCTGACCCGGTTTGCTGGGCCCCAGGCAGCTTGCTGGGATGAGTGAGCAGTGTGTGGCAGAGCACTCAGGCAGTCCCAACAAGAAGAGAGCTTCTATAAACCATCTAGAAGGTTTGGGGATGGCTGGAGGAAGGAATAAGGAGGATTCCTATTACAAGTCAAACCTGAATACAGGGAGAAAAATGTACCAGTGAGATTTGAGGCCAGCACAGCAACTAGGCTTGACTCCTCCCTGTGGGGAGAAGAGATCTTTCACAGGAATAGCTTCTTAGGCTTTATCTTTTAAGGTTAAAAGCCATCTCCTCCCATTCCCCGCTCTCCAGGGAGGCCCACAACTAGTCACAGCACATGGGATGAAGGAGGCAAGCTGCTCTTGCACGCCTGTGCATGGAGAAGTTGTATTTGCAAGCAGTGGTCAAAAGGGAACCACCTCCCTCCCCCTTTTACTCTCCTAATGGGGAAAGTGGGTAGAGCCCTAGAGCCAGGAGGCAGAACAGCACCACAACCAGTTCAACCTGCCTGTCATTGTCTCTGGCTGCCTCCCTTCCATGAAAGGGACTTGTCACCCAACCCAACCTCCTCCTGCTTGCAGCCAGAGGAGCCTTGAGTGGGTCTTTATGGGAGCCTCTGCCTCTCTTGAGCACTGCTTGCAAGCAGTGGTGATGGAACCAGTGCATGCTCCAGAGGGGCTGCAAGCAGCTGATGGATGCTCCCATCTTTCTGGAGCATCCTCCCCAGGCAGCCACAGCCCTGACCACACTCAGTACATGCTCAGGGCCGGTCCCAGTGAGACAAGGGAGATAGGAATTTCCATTTAAAATAGGAAAGAGACAATGAGAGGTGGCAAAGAAAACCAACCCATCACAGCACTGTTAGCACAGTCAATACTCACATCTCCCTCACACTGAGCAAATCACAAAGAAACAAAACAAAAAGGTTAGTGAACAAACCAGCATCAACAGGAAGGACAAAGCACAAAGTCCAAGGGGAATGCACAAGCCCAGACACCCAAACAGCAGCTCACAGGCCCGGGCAGCGCACACGTGGAGGGTCAGTCACCAGACAGAAGCTGTGGGAACACAAGTTTGCACTACAGAGGGGAAGAGCAGCAAGAGAGTGGTGAGCTGGGAGAGATGCCATACTTGAGGCCAGCTTGGATGGAGAGGTGGGGCACAGGGAACTGCTGCGCTCTAATGATGAGTTAGTGCGCCTGGAGCAGAGGCAGCAGTTGCCCTCTGCTATGCTGGGAGCTTCTACCTATGCCTTGTCCTCTGGCAGCTAAGTGAAGCAGCCAGGGACCCCACGTTTAAGCTAGGCTGGGTAGGAGATGGGTGCCCACAACAGCAGCTGAGGTTATCTTCTGTTGTGTGATCTCTGTTTCAAAGCAGATGGCTGGAAAGCCTGGACTGACTCTGATCCTGCTTGAGGCCCCCCAGCCCTGCAGGGCCAGCGGGAAACCATGGTTTTCTTTTCCAGAGAAGTCCTTCACCCAAGGGTCTGAGTGCAGGTGGAATCACTTCATGTAGGAAGCAAAGAGGGTGAAAACGGAGGAAGCACAGGAGGTATCTGAATTCCTGCTCTGATTTGCACTTAAAGCAATGGCCACCACTTCCCACTGAGACTGGGGGCACTTCAGAAGGGAATCTGCGATTCCTGAAGTTACCCTCAGTGTATCTGAGTGACCTGGCTGATGAGAGGAAGCTTTCCTTCTTTTGAAAGGGCAGCTCTGACTTTTATTCACCCAAAGCTTTGTTCGGGGCTTTCCGCACACAGGCCTCAGCACTCTGTAAGCCCTGCTCATGGAGGCTGCTGAGCTCAGCGCAGCTTCTCGGTGTGGCACGTATGCAGTTAGAGCTGGAGAAAGGGGAAACCACCTGGGAACCGCTCACGCAGGGAGCTGCAAGGCCAGAGGCCCAGCTCAGCAGATGGCTAGAAGACAGGTTCATGGCAGGGCTCCTAGGCTGCTATCCCAGAGGCTGACTGACAAGGATTCCTGCCGACTCTGATTGCTAGCTGAGCTCCTGGCCCCAGGCTAGAAGCAGAACTTGGCATGTCCTTGTGCCAACAGCCAGAGCACTATAGGATGGCAATCTGCTTCAACAGGGTCCTCCGGGGAACCCGTCAGTGCCCAGCTACATCCTCTCTGCCTCCTCTACACCGCCCCTGCCCAGGAAGAGCCAGGCTTAGGAGATGCTTTAGGCCAGGAACACCCTGAGGCGGTGTCAGCCTTAGACATGCACTTTGAAGTGCTTGTCCCCATTGCTCAGGCCTCTGGAGAGTGGCACTGACTGATTTCCCAGCCCCTTCTGCACCACTCTGACCTGGCACCTTTGGTAGTTTACTTGCCATGGTCTCTCCAAAGACAGAGGGCAGGACTGGCACAATGAATTGAATGCAGAGGCTGAAGGAAGGACCTCTTGGTGGCCAGCCTGACCCCTGGCCATGCCTTACAGGCTCCTGCAGCACTCCTGCCTGGGGAAGACTGAGTTGGCAGAATCCTAACTCGAGTGAAAGCCTGGGGCTGCTGCAGAGCCTCAGCATGGGTTTCCCTTGCACACTTCCCAGCTCAGCACTCTCTTGGTTTGCTTTAAGATCCCCAGGGAAACTGAGTCCTCAGAAGATGCAGCCCTTAGTTACTAGCATAAATCATCCAGCAACCACTATCAGTCAGGAGGCAGAAACCTGTGTCAAGCAGAAATTTCCAGACTCTGGAAGCTCACAACTATTGTGTTTCAGCAGGTCCTCCAAGGGAGGACATCTCATGGACAGGTCTGTGGCTCCTGCTCGTGATTCCTTTGTGTACTAGACAAGGAATTCCTCGCCCTCCATGCCTGCAGAGCCAGGACATGATGGAGCAGCCTAATTTTGTCCATGTGAGCCAAGCCCTGGGCCAGAAGGACAGAAAGGGGAATGAGGGAGAGAGTTACCGCTGCTTTTGCCTCGGCAGCTTTGGCTTTCTTCAGCCTGGCCTTGCAGGCATCCAGGTCCAGGCGGCAGTTCTGCAGGGTCCTCCTCTCTTTCTGGAAGGGATAGAAAATGGATAAGAGCAGACTTAGGAGCTTTTGGGGAAGGAAGGGGACAAGGTAACAGCTAGGAATCAGATCTGTTTCCTTACAAAAAATGCTAGAGAGAAAGAAGCATTTGCTATGCTCACCTCATTAGCAGCAGTTCTGAGCCTGGCTGTCAGGGATACAGGCTTGCCTTCTGGGAATAGGGCAGCCTATGGGTGGGTGGTGCCCACTGCGGTGCAGGAGTCAGGAAAGGAATTACCTTCCTCATGCACACCAACTGGCAATCCTTCCCTGCCACAGAGGGAACCCTGAGGAGATCCAGCACTGGTATCCCCCCATCCTTCCATTCTTTAAGGGGAGAGGTAGAAAGTCCTTTCTTAGGGGGAAGGAAAATTCTTCCAGCGCTGTTTCCCTCTCCCCCCACCCTTCTCATGCCCAGTGAGGTGAAACCTTCCTTGCTGCCACACTTACGGATATGGTTCGCCAGTCCCCTTCCAGGAAGTTGCGCAGCGGAGTCAGGAAGTTGATGGATGCAGACTGGATGAAGTCCCGTTCTGCTGCACCTAAGCGCCTTTGAGTCTCTCCAACTTTTATCAAGGTCTTCCCTGCAATAACAGGAGACCTCGACTCCACAAGAATCCATTCACATTGTGTTGGCTTCAGCCAACTCATCCAGAGCCACCCGGTTCCAGTGCTGGGGGTCAAAGGTGCAGTGCATCCTGCCTGGGCAAGGTAACCATGCCTGTACCCCACCAGCTTCAGCCCTATCTACAGTCTGCTTTTAGCTTGAGGCCTCTCCCCAGCTGCTCCCAGAGCAGCTTTGATCTTATCTCTCTGCTGAGGCACTTACTCCACTGATGTCCTTTTACTGCTCCACCTGCTTGCCCAGAATGAATGCTGTTTGCCTCATAGAAGAGGCCCAGGAAGAGAGCAGCAAATTAAAAAGCACCAGAGCAGAAAGAATGAGTTGATGAGGCAGTGCTGGCTGTAGGGGCAGTTACAGCTGGTCTGCGTGGAACAGGACTGGCTATCGAACAGCTATTGATTTGGAGAGCAGTAACAAAGCTCATGGCAGAGGCAAGGACAGATGGAAATTAAGACCTTCTGTACATGTCTGCTGCTCAAAGAAGTACCAGATTCCTCCAGAAAGGGGCAAGTGTTAGGATTTAAGAGCAGAAAGATGCTCTGTGTAGTCAGGAAGGGACTTGTTGAGCCTTGTAGACAAGCACCAACCTTTCCAAGTCTATTCTCCTGTTCTTTTTCTGCTGGAGAAAGATTTCCATGCTCCACTTGCAGGACACAGTTAAAGGCCGGTTCTCCTGTTCAGAGCCTACAGAAACTCTGCAACTGCATACCACCTTAGATCAAGATATGCTTAAACTGCTCAAAGCTAAAGCCATTCACTGCAATTCTCCTTCCAGGCTGGTTTAGAAAGCCACAGAAATAGCACAGAACAGTTTGTATTCTGTAATCAGTTCCATTACCTATCCTGGATCCATGTGTCTTTATTTCTTTGCTAGCTCTGCCAGATTTGAGTATTGAGAATGGGGAGATCCCTTTCCCCACGCAGCCTGGAGCATGATTTGCTGTGGAGTAAGTCTTGACTTCCTACTCCAGGTGGGCTGTTTGCTTCTGTGCTAGAGAAGACCCTTCTCTGGCCTCAGCTTTGACACTAATAGGCAGGTTGCCACAGGGGGAAGCAGGCCACTGTGCCCCCTTCAAGAGGCATGCTGCAGGTGCCTTAGCCCAAACCAGTCAAGGGGATGCTCCCTCAGGAAGGGATGGATTCCCAGGGCTGACTTACCATAAGGTGTCCCTGGCCCAAAGTCATTAGCTGCTTCTGTCATGTACTGTGCCAGCAGCTCCCCGTTGGTGACCCGGGAAGGCACCTTGCGGTCAAGCTTCTCATAGAGGAATTCCTCTACTCTGGCACCTGGAAAGAGGACACCGCTGGTGGTTACAGGATGGAGGATGAAGGAGGGACCCCTGGAGCTGGCATTCAGGGTAGCCCACCCCATGCAAGCCTCAGTAATGCACTGGATAGCAAGCACCAGGAGAAGATGTCCCTTCCAACGCACCCAAACTCAATGCAACAGGGCTCTCTGCCAGAGGGCACGTCTTCAACACTGAGCTGCAAGTAGTAGTTGTCCTTCAAGCATTAAAAGAAGCTAAACTTACTAAGGTTTGGCTGTAGCAGAACTTCCGTCTGACGCAAGATCTTCTCTGTCCAGTTCTTTGTGCAGTCTGCCCTGGCCATAAGGTTTTCAAAGTGGGCATCTAGTTCAGTCTTCTCAGCCTGACCCAGCTTTTCTTCAGTAAACTGCAAGAAGGAGGCAGTCGTTAGGAGGTCTGTTCTAAAGCAAAATAGCAGTGTGCTACAGGACTATTAAGAGACACTGAAGCTTCTTCTGTCTCATGCACTTAACTTAGAGTAGAGCTAAAAGGTCTTCAAGGTGTCATTCTTTGTTCCTAGGCCTCTTTCATGGGAAGAGAACAAATTTTGTCCAAGAGTGGAACAAGTACTGAGCTAAAAATAGAGTGCAGGTTTGAGAGGTGTTCCAGAATCAGTAACTTTTAATAAGCTCTGGTACAAAAATATTCTGGTTGTGAGGAATCCATTTAAATGTGAAGAACCGCATGCAGAAGTGCAACAGACATCCTTCATGTAAGGGAAGATGCCATCTCCCTTCACCTCCTCCTAACCAGCTCTATGTCCTGCAAACCCAACAGGATCAGGAATACTGCTACCACCTCGGGAGTCAAGCTTTCTTCTTATCTTGCTGGACAAGCATGTACACCCTGGTTTTGTTACAGGGCTTGCGAGTGCCTTCTGACAGCCATCCCCCTGCCAGGGTCTGAGCACTGCATCCCAGCTCACCCCCTGCCTTGCTGGCAGCGAGCTGCCACCTCAGCAGCTGACGTTGAAAGAGGCTCAGAGTCAGGATTTAGATAATACTCCTAGCAAGTGACTCTTCCTCTAGGACATGCTCTGAAGCAGGGTACTGACAGGAACAGAACAGTGTCTGGCTTCTCTCAGCACTTGGATTCGTACCGGCAATGGACTGTCCTTCCCTCTGTGATGCCTTTCAAGTCTGAATTCAATGGCAGGGAGAAGCAGACTGTGCAGGGCTTCAGTGTTCTCCTCCTGGGCAGTGACAACTGCCACGAGCAGGTTGGTCAGTCTGGAGGTGCAGCGTCAGATGGCCTGGACACCCCCCATTGCTTCCTTGGGGGATGCCTGAGAGAAGCGCCTGTTCCCTCTCATCCCCCCACTTTCCCCTCGCTCCTCTCACTGAAGTTGCCAACCTCAGTGTGTCTTTAAGCGTAATTCCTGGTTTTGACAGAACCAGCACCTTGTTGGATCATACCAAAAGATCCCTTTGGGCAGCTGAGGTTGCAGTTGTCCTTTTAGCCCTTGTTGCTGGCTTCTGGTACCACTATTGAGTTAGCAGGATGTGGTCCTATAAGATATCTGGTACTCTTGGGTGCCAAGAGAAACTTAGAAGAAATGCAACTCCTTTCTGAGCTTCCACTTGTACCTTCTCTCCCCTCCCTTATCCCACAGCTCAGAGGAGATGCCCTCTTCATGGGGTTTCACTCGAGTGTCTGCTGCCTCTCCTGAATGGCTTTCTGCCAAGCTCTGGCTGCCCAACAGCCCTGTTCACATCCAGTACAATGCTGGGAACAGAGTGAGATAAGAAGCAAGCCCAAAACCAGCACGGGAGGCAGGCAAACAGCCCTTAGGAGTCCTGTTACCAGCCCTGGGCAAATGTTCCTAGATGTCAGAGATATACAAGCCTGCAGGTATGTTTACACAGTGACCTGTTTGGGTGAGATTCGAGCTAGAGCCAGTGAACTGCTTTGCCAGATGTCTGTGTGACACATACTGAAGTGCAAGGACAGTCACACTCCCTCCTGCAGCCCAGTGGGGATGGAGGAGTTGCAGTCATGCATGATCAGGCATCGCTTTACTGCTCACTTCCTCAGCATCAGTAGCCCCTGGTTACTAGCACTTAATTTCAGCTCAGCCTTGCCTCCCTGGCTATTGCTAAAAGCAGATTCAAGGTGAGAGGGTTTTTGTGCTGCATTGTACCTGATGTCTATGATTGTCTTTGAGGGGCACACAGGACTATCAGACATGTGTGAGCGGCTGGGGCTCTCTTCCTCTGTCACTGTTGGAAGCCCAGGGCTGTTTTCAGACTCTGCCAGGCTGGGCTGAGTCACTGCCATGCAGCAAACTGGGGCTTCCCAGGTACTTGGCATCAGCTCTCGAGTCATCTGTTTAAAAGCTCTAACTCTTTGATGCAAGCATAACAGTCTCTCTTGCCCCCCTTTCCCAGACAGCTTCCTCAGATCTGATCTCACTTTCAAGTCCAGCTCTTCTTCCTGCAGTTCAGCATCATCCTGCACCAGCATTTGCCCTGGAGCTGTCAAGTCTAAACCTAGTTTCTTATCAGCTGACTTTAGTCAGCTTCTTACAGCATTGCTGCAGTCACATCACCGCTGAAGCCCTCCAGCATCCCCAATGTTACTGCCAGCCTCTTGAATCACTTCAACGCTGAGGCCCTTTGCTCTGTTCATGAGCAGCATCTCCAAACATCAATGTCCCTTGCAGCTCTTTTGTGTAACCTACCCCTTCACCCAGTGCAGTGCAACAACTTGCACAGCACTTGGCCAAGGAGCAGCCAGGACTCAAACTCAGTTCTTATCTCAAGATAG
>JAOEHY010029282.1:0-47430 GCA_025447955.1 Psilopsiagon aurifrons | reverse complement strand
ATTCTGGGTGGAGAACTTCTCACCTTGCCTCCACTCTCAGCATGGTGGGGCTGTCACAGTTGACAGTGTAGTGTGAACCCAAGTGGGAGGGGGCTGGTAACCCTTGATACCTTCCAAAGGCAGGGAGAATTGGTACAGGGGAGCACAAGGACAAACTCAGGGAAGGGAATGGCTAACTGGTGGTGATGGGTGTGTGATCTGAGCATTGCTACCCCTGGAGAGAATTCAAAAGGTGTTTGCTGCTCTCTGCTCCCTTCCTGCAGATGGTAGCAGTCAACTCCTCAAGTCCAATACCAGCATCAGCAGGGATGTGGGAGGCCCAGGCAATGGGAGATGCTGGAGCTGTTGGTGATACCAGTGCAGAAAGCCTCTACATTCAAGGTAATGAGGCACAAGGGTTTAGGGGTGTGTGTTTATTACTGTCATTCGAAAAGAGTGTGCAAATTGACATAGAGCATCAGCAGCTCTCTAATAGGAAGCTCTATCCTGTTCTGAGCTTAAACTCCATCACTTGTTAGTTACAAAAATCCCATCTTCTCCTGAAGAAACATTTCTCAGTGAATAATTCACTTCCAAAATGCTGTTCTTGAGCAACAGGCTCACTTTATGCAGAGAACAGTACTTTAAAAGCAACATGGCTGATGTTTAACCAATTTGGGGATGTTCTTCAATAGTTTAATTTGGATTAGCTGTTAAAAGGGAAAGAAGTAGAATACATTTATTCTTCCTTATCAGTTGGGGAGGACTTCCCTCTTCACTGTATTGTCTGAATGAGCAAACACTCATGCTCTATGGCTTTGGTCTCAAGTGGCCTGAGGCTCATACAGCTTTTATTTGGTTGCATTACCAGGCATGGAGCTGTTTGAGGAGGCCCTGCAGAAATGGGAGCAGGCACTGACCATCAGGCAGAGGGACAGTGCTAGTACCAGCACCCCCGTGCCCTGGGACAGCAAGAAACAGCAAGAGAGCATATCTGAGAACATCTCGGAGGTAGGTCCCCGCTTTTCTCTTGCTGGGGAGCGTGCTGAATGGCAGCCTCTGTGCTGGAAGCATTAGGTTAGTAGGAGGTTAAAGAAGAACGAATTAAGGGCAGAGCTGGGCCAGACTCTGTTTAAGACCTGTCTGTAGCTGCAGCTTCTGTATGCAGTGAGAGTGGGTGTTTTTAATGTCTTTTTCTTTTTAATAAGTCTCGCCTCCTCATTCTCCAGCTTTTCTACCCACCTTCCAGCATGGTGTCAGTCACTGTCAAGCAAGTCCTCCAGCAGCAGAGGCTGCGGTAGGAAAAGGCTGTAACAATACAGCACCTGAGAGGAGGGAATAGCTTTTGTGTGACAGTGTTGTGTCTGCAACTTCTGAATGCATTTGAAAGTGGAGATCATGATGGTAGCTATCACTTCCTAGGGAGCTGGGAGGAGAATAAGAGGCCAGCTGGCTGCATGAGTAAGGCAAAGTAGGAGCTCAGAAGGCGTTAAGTAAGCAGGAGGGGTAGGGAGATGCGTAACTTGCTCAGCCTACAGCTACGAACCCCAGTATTTTAGGACAGCACCTTCAGGACTATGGAGGGAAGACCTCTGATAAGAGGAGATCCAAACTAGAACAGCTTAGTGACAACCATGAAGCTAAAAAGAGCAGCTGTAGCTCAGGACTGTGAAAGGAGTTGAACTCCCAACTCTCCAGGAGTTCTCACTGGCAAAAAGAGTTCCTGGTGTAGGAAGCATGTGAGATAGCTGTCTTGTCCTGGATAATGTCAAAGTCAAATCTGGATTCTCTTGTTGTTGCTCTTTGAAGAGCCCTATAGAGTATTTCTAAAGCTGACTTAAAACCAGTTGATTCATTATCAAAATAGATTTCATGCTTCTTGTTAATGCTTCTGTCACCTGGGTGCGATACTCATGCAGACACAGGGCCATGAAGGCAAGTCTTATTTTTCTCCTTTTTCTTCTTTATCCTCCTATGCTGCTTACAGCCATGTTTGCTTATGCCCAGCATCTTAATCCAAGGACTCTTAGTCAGTTATCTGGTCCTGGATCCTCTCTCGTATTCAACACAGCTTTTCTGGCTCAATTCCCTCTTGAAATTAAGCTAAAATCACAAGTCATGAGAGCTCAGTGATACGTAACTCGTTAAAATACCTGTTATTCTGGATGGCAGGTTAAAGTTCTGAAGTTCTTTCTTCCTTTTTTTAACAGGAAAATAGAATTGCAAAGCTAAAAAGCCAGATGGATGGAATAGGCTGTGTAGAAACTTCCCTCCGCTTGCGTTATTAGCTGCACTGTAGGATTAAGGAGTCCTCTGTCTTGTTTCTGTCTTTGTTTTTCAATCATTTAATCTGCAAACTGCAGATCCCATTTTCCTGAAAACTTCCTCCCATATCCGTGCTGTCTGTCCATCTCTGCCCTGGCTAACAGGGTGGCTTTTATGTGTGTTCAAGGAGGAGTCGCAGAAAAGGGAGTTTGCTGAGAAGCTGGAGTCCCTCTTGCACCGAGCCTACCACCTCCAGGAGGAGTTTGGGTCTTCGCTTCCATCAGACAGCATGCTGCTGGACCTGGGTATGGGAGCTGGGTTGGAAATGCATGGAAGGGCCAGTTTCCATCTGCATGTATGGCTTGTCTGTAAGCTAAGCAAGGGGCTGTTTGTGGGATGGAGGAGAGGGGACAGCACAGGAGCTAAGAGGAATGGTAATTCGTAACCTCCAACACATGCAGCTTCTTCCTTTCCCCCAGAGAAGACTTTAACGCTTCCGTTGACGGATGGGTCACTGCGGCTGCGGATGGATGATGAAGACAGCTCAACCTCTGAGGACTCCTTCTTCTCTGCAGCAGAGGTGACCTAAGGTTCAGCTGTGTCACAGCCCAGCTACTTGGAGGCGAGCCATGAAGGAACCAAATACATCTTGTTAGCGGGAAATGATCAAACATGGAGCAACAGCCCCAGGCTGGGAGGTTCCCGAGGGGTGTTTTTCAATTAGGGGCCTGGTGCAGCCCTTTCCAATTGGCATTGCCATGTCATGCTCCTGCCTACTGTAGAAAACCTGCCATAACAGCCAGGGAAGTACTGTAAATGTAAAGTGGCTTGGTTACCTAAATTTTAGGGGTTATTGAGCTGTCAGAGCTGGGACAGCTTTGAAAACTGGTGGGAAAAGAAGGACCTTTGCATGAAATAACTGGCAGTGATGAAAGCTTGCTGCTGAGGAAGGCGCATTGTGCTTGTGTGCAGGCTCTGAGTATGTGCAAATGTTAATGAGATCATTTTGTTCTTCCCATGTCTCTTGCCACCTCTACAGCTCTTTGACTCTCTCCACTTTGAGGAAATGCGATTCCACCTCTCAAAGCCAGTAGCAGCGTATGAAGAAGCTTTGCAGTTAGTGAAAGAAGGGAAAGTCGCGTGCCGGACACTGAGGTGAACACAGCTGGAGTTGTGGGTGTTTGCTCCTTTGAGTAGTGTGAATCCTTCATTTGCCTCTGAGCAGCCCTTTAACCAGAATAACCCTGTGTGGTCAGAAACTGTGAGCATCCTTCCTGCTCAGTCAGACTTCCCAGGGAAGTAGCCCCAGATTTTAGGATACAAGTTAACAAAGGGTAATTGTCCCAGGAAATTAGTAATGAGAGGTGGGACTGTTGTGGGAGACTGGTAGGCAGAGTCCTGTGCTGTAACAGCCTTTGCAGAGGTGCTCTGGTCTCCCAGGGAGCTGTACAGAGGGAATGCTGTTACTTTCTCCTAGGCACAGACAGTTTACTTTGTGTTTTGGGGACTGCAGTTGGTATGAACACAGACATCGGGAGAGCTGGAATTTATGCAGTCCTTCTGCTTTTCCTCTAGGACGGAGCTCCTTGGCTGCTACAGTGACCAGGATTTCCTGGCGAAGCTGCACTGCATCAGGCAGGCCTTCCAGGTGAGAGTGGCTCCAGGCTCCTGGGTTCCTGCAGCATGCTGCTGTCAGCAGCGTGCTCTCCTCCACCAGCACAGGGGTGAAGGCTTTGCCTCTCTAAAGCAAATTGAAGCAGCAGCAGCAGCCTAAGCTTCCCTTGCTTAATTCTGCAAGGGAATTAAGCAATCGCATCCTGGGCAGTTTGATTTGGGGAGCGGTGGTTGTGTAGCTGCTGATGCTGATTCAGTTCTGGGAATCAAAGATTTGGGAATTTCAGAGCTGCCCAGAAGCTGGTGCTCTCACTTAAGAGCTTTTCTGTGGGCTGCAGTCAATCCTCTGAGGTGGGGGAGGATGGTTTCTTTCTCCTTACCACAATCCTTTTCCTGGCCATGTATGCCTAAAGCCTGAAGAGCAGGTTTTGCACCCTGGCCTTACTGCCAGGCTGTGGCCCCTGTGCCTCCCTTTTTGCCTTTTCCAGTCCTTCAGCCTAACTTTTACCCCACTGCTTGGAGACAGAAGTTTTGTTTTCTACACTCCAGCTTACGAAAGGTTCACGATACGGTGTCTGCAGCATTCACCGCTTTGTGTTGTGTCCTTTTTTGATCCCTGCTCAGAATTCATGTAGGTGTATGTGCTCACAGGAGACTTCTTATGTTCCCTTTGCAGGAGCTGCTGGAGGATGAAAGCAATCAATTGTTTTTTGGGGAGGTTGGGAAACAAATGGTGGTAGGACTGATGACAAAAGCTGAGAAGGTAAGAAGTTTGTGTAACAGCCAAGCTGTGTCATGAGCACAGAGGCACTTGTTCCTCCATGCCAACCAGAGTTTGAACAGTGTGTTGGAAGAAGAGAACTTCAATCTGTATGCTGGTGACTAGTGATAAATACTTGTGCTTTTAACCTTGTTTAGCCAGTTTCTCTGGAAAGAGCTGTTCTGTGCATCTCCTATCCAGAATTCGATACTGTTTCTCGCTGGAGAGGGTACAGTGTGTGCATCAGCAATGGCATCGTCTCAAACGATATTGGAAAGGGAAAAGATAATAAAAGCTTTGCATCAGTGATGTAGCAGTTCTCAGATCACTGGTTTAGTTACTTGGTCACCCCTGAACAGGGAGATTGTTGCTTGCACAGCATTAGTCCCTTAGTGGCTCAGTTTGCATATAGGCGACGGGTCTTTAGCTACTAGAAAGTGGAGCAGTGTAGGTGTGTAGGTGCTTTGAGCCACAGCTGAGCCTGGGGCCGTCCACACCTAGAAATAACGATCTCTTTCTGCATAAAGACTGTTTTGGCTAAAACCTGTATGGAGTCACATGCATTTATGTTGATGTAAGATCAAAATAGACAAACTCTGGTGCCTGCATAGCTGTTGTACAGTCAAAGCTTGTTGTACATTCACACAGGTGTTTTGTTTCTCTGCTCTCCCAGAATCCCAAAGCTTTCCTGGAAAGCTATGAGGAGATGCTGCATTATGCGCTGAAGCAAGAGACCTGGCCAACCACCCAGCTGGAGCTGGAGGGAAGAGGGGTTGGTAAAAGACATTATCTCTACAAACTTGCAGGGGAGTTGGAAGATAATGGATATGTAGAAGCAGCCCAGGAGTGAAAGAACCGCTGTTGAAATACCATTACGTGGTGTGCTTCGGCTCATTGCGATTTGTTACTTCAAACCAGAAGAGTAAAGTCCATCTCTTTTCCTTAACCCTGTTCCCTTTACAGACTGTTC
The DNA here is from genome assembly GCA_025447955.1 of Psilopsiagon aurifrons. Lineage (NCBI taxonomy): Eukaryota > Metazoa > Chordata > Aves > Psittaciformes > Psittacidae > Psilopsiagon > Psilopsiagon aurifrons. The sequence goes on along the minus strand of JAOEHY010029282.1, from coordinate 41,842 downwards.
TGCTCTCTGGCAGGTGGTGTGCATGAGTTTCTTTGATATTGTGCTGGACTTCATCCTCATGGATGCTTTTGAGGATCTGGAGAACCCGCCCTCCTCCGTGCTGGCTGTGCTGCGCAACCGCTGGCTCTCCGACAGCTTCAAGGAGACCGTGAGTAAACGGGGAGTTAAACTTGTGCTGAGTGTGAGATTACAGGGCCAAGGCTGGGAAAGAGTAAAACCTCAGCTGTCCTGGCTGAGCTGAATTCTCTCTTTAGAAATAGCAGGCTTTCCTGAAGCTCTAAACAACAGTCTTCTGGTACATGTAAACTGTTTACAGGAAAGCTTTCCTTATTTTGAAAGCTCTAATAGATTTAGTTCTCTAATGGCCCTTATCAGTGATGCTAAAAGATGACAATGCATGTTTTCATGAATGAAAATGAGAAGATCAGAATGTAGGGAAAAATATACGTGTGGTTTTGTGCACTTGGCCATTCATTCTGGTGGTACCTCAGCAGCTTCAGTGGCAGTGCTTTTCACTAGTCCTGGCTCTAGCTGTGTATTTAGGACTGATTAGTTTCATAGGGTGGTTGGGAGGCACCTTTCAAGAGCTGTCTGCTTCCAGTCTGCATGCAGATCAGGTCATACTTTGTCTTTTCTGGAAGGGATCTGGAGTGGTTAAATCTGCTTGGTTGAGATGGTCTCTCTCTGTTAATCGTAGGCTCTAGCAACTGCCTGCTGGTCTGTTCTGAAAGCAAAAAGGAGGCTTTTGATGGTAAGCAAAATTAAAAGGGAAAACAATTAATGTATTCGAAGCTGAAAACACCCAAATCTTGACAAAATACAAAACTGAAGTGGTATAAGACTGAATCCCATTCTTTGTGATGCTTTAGAGCGCTGGGGTCCTGCTGTTATTGCTCCAGTATTGCCATGCCAGTATTTTGCTGAATCAGCCTGAGTTTATTCTCCCTTTTTCTTAATGTGAGGATACAAAAGACAGGATTTCTGTCTGGTATTCCCTCTGCCTGCTCACAACGCCGTAAGAACGGTCACAGGCACCAAGCAACAAGGGGCTGCTCCTGAATTGTAGTTTCTGTGCTGGAATGAATGACTCCTGCACTTCTCTGCTTCTCAGCACTGATTGCTGAGTAGCTGTTGATGTATTTCCCTTAAATCTGTGGCTTTCTGAAGTTTCACAGCAGATGAGTTCATGGACCTGTGGAACAGGAAGCTGCAACTTCACAACCTCAGTTCTGCCACAGGGTCTGTGGCCTCTGGCAAGTTTTCAACTCCTGTCCCACAGCCAGCGGGTACAACGAGGTTTGCCTCAGGAGATGGTACAAACTGAAATGAGAGCATTGAGGGTTGTATTGCTGCTGCCATGCAGTAGCTCTGTCTTGGATATTTGCATGCCCTTTCCTGGCTTGGTCCAGATTTTCTTCTGTTTATTTTCCTCCTGTAATAGTGGTTTAGCAACTTGAAGACAGAAAGCTCTAGTCATTGTTCAAGGGATCTGAAAGATAAATGTAATCCTGCAGGGAAGAGATGTTCTCAAGTAGCTCTTAACTTCCGTTATTGCAGCATGGTGCTTTTTGGCAGGGAATTTGGTAGCTGGTATGGAATAAGCTGCTAATTCTGAGCATGAAGAATTCTTCCTTTCCTTGTGACAGGTACCAGATGGTTTTATCTCTCATTTCTACTCCGTATCGGAGCATGTCAGTCCTGTACTAGCCTTTGGTTTTCTGGGGCCCAAGCAGCAGCTATCTGAAGTCTGCAGTTTCTTCAAGGTAAGTTGGCTTTTTTGTACTGAATTTTATTGTGGGACTCCTGCTGTCTCCTGTCTTAAGGCTGCAAATGTGTGCAGATGGTGACTGATTTGGCATTAGAGAAACCTGGCTTTGTACAAAAGCCTTCTAGAAATCACTTTTTTTGAGATGCAGGTCACTGAATTTGGATTGGTGAGAATTGCACTGCACAATTTACCATAACCGATAACAAAAACGTGATGAGATTATAGTATCACAGATTGATTTTAGCTGGAACGGACCTTAAAGCTCATCCAGTTCCAACCCCCTGCCACAGGCAGGGACGCTGTCACTAGAGCAGGTTGCTCCAACCCCCTGTGTCCAACCTGGCCTTGAATACTGCCGGGGATGGGGCAGCCACAGCTTCTCTGGGCACCCTGTGCCAGCGCCTCAGCACCCTCACAGGAAGAACTTCTGCCTAATACCTGATCTAAAGGTCCCCTCTTTCAGCTTAAAGCCATTCCCCCTTGTCCTACCCCTTTGAAGCTGTCAAAAGTTCTTCTCCAGATTTGTTGTAGGCACTGTTTAGGTATTGGAAGGCTGCTTTGAGGTCTCCCCGAGCCTTCTCTTCTCCAGGCTGAACTCCAGCTCTCTCAGCCTGTTCTCTATAGGAGAGGTGCTGCAGACCTCTGAGTATCTTCATGGCCTCCTCTTGACTTGATCTAACAGATCCATGTCCTTCTTATGTTGGGAGCCCTGGAGCTTGTGTTGAAAGCTGGGGGGAGATCTCCTTACTGTAAACCTTCCTTTGCCGTTGCAGCACCAGATAGTACAATACCTAAAGGACATGTTTGATTTGGACAACGTGAGATACACAACAGTGCAGTCACTGGCAGAAGACATTCTGCAGCTCTCGCGGCGGCGCAGTGAGATCCTCTTAGGATATTTGGGCACTGAGACTTCCACGGAGATGAATGGCATGCTTCCTGGTGAAAATGAGCCTCTGAAGGAGCTCATCTGATCGCAGTCAGGGGAGGAAAACAGTTTTGTACAAGGACCTTTCTCCTTCTAGAGATGGATAAAACTGCCTGCAATGTGCTGTGGTGGCAGCGAGACTTAACACACAGCAACCTGGTGGGACCTTTCTGCTTTGTGTAGCCAGTAGTGTTTGCTGGGATGGATCCAGGACCACTTTGCCAGCTTATGGTTTGAATTTCTTATTTGTTCCACTTTTCTGTTCTTGTTATTTTTAATGTGTCATATAAACCATGAACTGCCTGGGCCCAGATTTTGCACAATTCCCTTGGATAGGGACAACATACACACACCCGTTCACCTGTGTGTTCTCTGGGAGGTAATCCCTGATGTTTACGGTTGTGTGTGGGAGCAGGAACACCACTGGTAAATTCTGCACTTGACCATTAGCTTCTCAAAGAGGCTTTGTTTGCTTTGGGGTTTTAATTATTGTTCTTCTCTGCTGTGTTGCTACAGACATTACTGCTGATTTTTACCTTTAGGTGTTTTAATACATGCAATGTGATAAGCAAAGGTTTCTTTCCCAAGGAGGAAGAAATACTTCTGTAAAGCACTGAAGTAAAATGCAGGCTTCTGTAATCAGTCTAAAGCTCTAAGGAAGTTGGTCTGTTCCCTTGAGGTTGCTGCTGTTCGTAGGCCAGATGATAAGCTCTGTGCCATGGTCATCCTCGCTTAGGAGATTGCTGAGGTCTATGTTTGCCCCTAAGGCAAGATATTGTGGGGAAGGGGTGGATTTGCATCCTGCCTGTGCATGCACAAAGTCTTTAATGTCCGTCAAAGTGCCTTGCTGTGTTTCAGAATGAGCCAGCAGCAGGTTTTGCTAGGTAGGAGGTGTGGGGTGTACACAAGCAGAGGGAACCGATGTACTGTGCTGCTTACTCCTTTATGTATAACATAGTAAGAGGTGTAGATGGTGGATGTGATGTATGAAAGGGGTTATGTGTGCAGGCAGCTGGAGAGCTGGGATCAAGCTGGTGGAGAGGAAATGACTCACAATAGTCTGTCAGTCCTAAGAAACATAGCATGATTTTGGGTATAGATCAAAATCGTGTATGTGCCCTTGTAATGCTGGGACAGGCTCTTCTCAAATGACGTGATCCTGACTGCATAGCCAGCACCTGAAATCCAGCTGCTTTGGGACATGTGCAGAGTTGGATGCTAGCATAGCATAACACCAGTGGTGCATGCTGGGCTTGAGGGAGCCGTGGCTTGTGTGAGGTTTGTGGCGATTTGCTGAGGCCTCTCTGAATGCAGTGCTGTGGATGAAGGTTGAAGGTCCAGCCTGTGCTTTCTCCTGGCTTAATCCACAGACAGCTCCAGGTCCCAGCCTCAGAATGAGGAAGTATTCAGGGAGAAGAAAATGAGGACTTTCACAAAAACGTGGGCTTCACTGTTTTTTCTCCAGACTGATCAGTCATTCCTTCTGTCTGTTCTAGGTAAAAGGCATAAGTCTTATCTAGCTATGTTTTTGGAAGGGGGACAAAAAAATATAAGACTCTGAAGTTTCCATGTGAGTAGAAAGTCAGTGCATGGACTTGGAGAATGTAAATGTCTTCTTTCTTCCTCCTAGGATATCTAATGTGGATCCTGCTGGTAAAAGCAGGAAGGAAGTAAGCAGGGGAAAAGTAAACAGGAGGATGTCAAAAGAGTAGATGAATGCTCCTGAGATGCTTGCAAGAGGGTTGGTGCAGAGCACATAACATCTGTTGCTTTATAAGTGCACCAGGCTGATGTGGCTTCTCCTGAAGACCAGGTTAATGCTGTAAACAAGACAGTGCTGAGGCAGAAGTGAGGAACAGCTGACCCAAGTGAGGCTGCATGAAATAAGCTATTATGGGGAGGATTTAAGAGGCAGCAATTGAATCTAGGAAAGGTCTCTGAGGTGTTTTGCTACTGGCAGCATGATGTGAGAGAAGGAGCAGTGGATGTTGTATTAGCATTGACATACCTGCTCTGTGTAAATGTGATTCAAAAGTGTTATATTCTGAAGGCAAGTTACTTTTGGGGGGGAAAGAGTTTATAGTAGTTTGTGCTCTTGTGTGGCTGGTTTAGAAGAACGAGTAACTTCAGCAGCTTTGTATAACGGTTAAAAAGATGCTAAAATGTGAAGATTAATGTAATAATACCGATTGTAATTCTAAAGAATCATTGCTGTTAATTGCTCATTTTTAGAGTTGTTTTATGTGTATTTATTTGCTCCTTTGAGTGTCTTTTAGCCTCAGTGCATGAGGCAGCATGCCTGCACTGTGTACAGAGAACAATACTGGCTGTGGACTTTGGTCTTTTCACCTTGTGGTGGGAAGAGGACAGTGAAACAGTGTCCCATGAAGCAACACTAACTTGCACTGTGGCTTTTTAAGCTAAGAAATGGTAAATTCCCAATCAATTAAATGGAAGAAATACTGGGTTTTTTCACAGCTTTATGCTTTTCCTTAGCTCTTATTGCAAATAGGGTACACTGCCCTCCCAGCGAAGGTAAAGAGGAGCCATCCCTGAGAACCTCTGCAGCTTCTTGAGTGTGTGTCTGCAGAGACAAACTGATTTTACAGGGGAGGATGTTAAACCCTGCCTTGCCCCTGCTTTTGCGTTGCTGCTCTTTCTCCCACCCTAATCCCTATGTAGTGTGAGATGAAGGGTGTTTACAGCCTCCTGAAGGATACTGTTGAGATTGGTGGGGTCAGAGGAGCTGCTCCGATGGAAGAGGCTGTCCCTGACCTGACGGTTGGTGATCAGTGACCCGCTGCTTTCAGCTCCTTCGGATGCAACCCTGAGCAGAGACTTGGGCTGCCTCCACTTATCCCAGTAAGAGCAGAGTTTGGCCCAAATGGCAACCACATAGTCAGGTTTGCAGAGTAAAAGATGATCTCCTGTCCTCTGGCTTTGTAAGAGATCACAAGGAAATCCTCCTCTCCCCAGCATATTCTGTTTAGCAAAGGCAATTCTTCAGTATTTAGTAGCAGGTGAGAGGCATTCAGGTAGAATCTAGAGATATGCATTTACCTTTTTTATAATGAACCCTTATTCTCAAGGAGTTAAATCATTCTGGGCTGACACTTGCACGATTTTAACACTGATGGGGATTTAAAGTGGCTTTGCAGCTATGAAAGAAAGTCCTTCCGTAGTTTCTGATGCTTCAGTTGACCTTCAGATATGCATGGTTTTTGTTCTTTATGTGGGAGTTGTAACAATCTTCACCAGTGGTTATAAAGTACATCCTCAGTGCTTAAGCATGTGTGTAGAGACTGCACCAAATGGCTCAAGGGGGTCTTTCTGATCCTTAAAGCACAAATACATTAATAAATAAATAAGAGGGAAAATCTGCCTGGTATTGACAAGACCAAAATGGCTTTGAAGAGCAGGACTTGTGCTGTCTCATAGAAGGAGGTGGGAAAGCAGGGTTTTATTCACCCCTCTTCAGTAGAACATTCCTTTGCTGTCTCTGAAACTAATGAATGTAAACTCGTGCCTATTTTTTCTTGGTTTCCTAAAGGTGTACAAATCTGTTGGTTTGCTTCTTTCTCTTTTCTTTGCAGCTATTTTTTAAACTACCTTAAATCTTAGGCTGTGGGCATTCCATGTCAAATAAAACTTTCCTTCATGGCTGTGGCTTTTGTTTCTAAATTCCTTGGCGAAACTTGGTAGAAACTCAGTCTCTGGTTGCTGATTTAGGTGGCAGTTGTGTGGCATTTCTGGTGTTAGTAATGGTATGAAACAAGGCTCGCTCTTCCTGGAGTCAAAGTGCTAAACGTAGGTTTTCTTGGTCTATGGGGTTTGTTTGCATGGGGACTCTTCCTGCTTCTAGCGAGGACAAGTCTGTGGATGAAGCAGGTTCTAAACCAAGACGATTCATTGCACGTTGAACAGCGGTTGAAAGCCAGGCTTTCATTTCTGAGCTGTTTCTGGCTCTGTGGCAGTTCGGTTGTGTTTGGGTGTGATGTGGGCAGGCCAGCAGGCTCTAATAAACTGGTAACAGAAATCCCAGCGAGGAGCAGAATCTCTTCAACACTGTTCAAGTTCTTGTAGCATTCTTACCAGCCTCCTAAGCAGTGTGAAAGAAACCCAGCTAAAGCCTGTGGGTTGGTATCAGAGGTGCCCATCTGCTAAGCAACGCAGGAAAATCATAGCATGTTTAAGTACTTTCCTTTTCGAACGATGCAGAATCCAGACTGAAGCAGGTAGGCTCTCTTTGCTTCCACATTCTTTGATTCCATCCATACGCTTAATACAAGGCAGCCCTGGTTAGCATTAATGCGAGTCTGTCATGAACTAGGATATATGCAAATAAAACGTTCATGAATAGGAAGATTTCTGTCTCGTGCCACACCCTGAACGTTGGTTGGGAGAGTTAAAAGGAGTTTGTCTCGGTTTCCATGGTGTCAGACTGTATATTCATTCCATCTCCTACAGCAGCTTTGTGCTTTCTTATGCTGAAGGAACAGAGCAAAGGCTGCGCTGTGTATTGACACTTTCTTCTTCTGTTCAGGAAGGAGTGGGTGAATATAGCAATGAAGCCCACAATTTTCAGTACTTGTCATGGTACATAGATCAAATGTAAGCCACTCTGCCAGCATAACTATATTCAAAGGCTTGGAAAGGAGGAGATTTATTTAACTCTAATATGAAAGCAGCAAATCACTCATGCTACCTCGCAGCAGCCTTCTGCAACGAACTCAACTTCTGCAGTAAATATTTGCTCTTTCTTTCCAAATAATAAGACTTTATTGCTATTTTAATTCCTGTAATGGGGGGAAGCATGTCAGCTTTGAAGAGCCTGTTGGAATTAATGGGGCATAATCACAATTGCTGTTTAAAACAAGGTATTTTACAACTGCAGGAAAAGGAGTTTTCTCCCCGTTCAGGTGAATGTGTTAGGGGATAGAAACCCTTTCCTGACCTACAAATTAAAGGCACGCCCTTGCCTATGTTTATCATTGGTTGTGCTGCTCTTGCGTATTATCCCTACAGGACAAATCCATGAGTTCTATTTTATAAAGCAATTTGGCGTGCTCCTGTAAAGGTAAATTTGCCTTCTGCAACCTTTCCTGTGCGATGCTGCTCCCGGATCTCACTTGTGGAGTGCCGCAGTTTGTGTTCTGGTGGTTTGGGCTCCTCAGGTAAGTATTACTCTCTGGGGTCACATCTGGGAACATTGATTTCAATTTGGTTTTCAAGGTGACTGATTTCAGTGGCATTTAGAGAGGGGGGAAAAGGTTATTACTTTTAGGCCTGGTCTTCTCAATGCCCTTTTGAAGGGTGTACTTTGTTTTCTGCCAGGACTTTACTTCAGGATTTTCAGATGTGCACAACTGCTGGTCCTTTATAGCTATAAAGGAGATGTGGCTATTAAATAAAGGATAAAAAATAAGGCGTTTTCATTTTTGGAGAATTCATCACCTCGGCGTTGAGCTAAGAAATGGGCTTAAGATAATGCCGTGGTACCACCACTTATACAACGAACGGTTCTCCTCAACCACCGCCCTTTGCCGGGGGCCAGGCCCCAGGGGGATTTTCTCTTCCTTCCCTGGCAGCGGGCGCGGGGGATGAGGCGGCTCCTCCCGCGCGGGCACCACGCGGCAGCGGGCGGGTGCGGAGGGCTCCTCAGGAGCTGCGGCGCCATCGCGGCGGGCACTGAGCCCCGGGCTCAGCCCGCGGCCACCGGCCCAGAACCGGGGCAACGGAAGCTGCTCATTGGCTGAACTGCATCGCTCCTTCCGCCAATGATTTCAGGCATTGACACCCGCCTTTCTTCCGATTGGCTTTGCCACCCCCTGCGCCCTCCTCCTATTGGACACCGATGTTAGTGGCTTATTGGTTTTGCCGCTCGCCGGGCTGGGGTTTTAATTGGGTGGCTATGGGCTGGCCGGCGCCTCACCTGCGGCGCAGCGTCATTGGGCCGCCGTTCTCCGCGCTCCCGCCCATTGGTCTCACCGCCCCTTAAGTACGTTCTGATTGGTCGCGGCGGCCCAGCCCGGTATCCGGGTAAGATGGCCGCAGTCGGTGAGTGCTCGCTGCCCGCTCCGTGGCGGCCGGTCTCCCTCACTCACGTCGAGTATCCCGCAGGTAAAGCTCCGCTTCACCCCAACCCCGCTGCCCGCCGCTCCGCTGCCCGCGGCGGGGCCCCTCCCGCCGCTCCACGGCACCTCTGAGGGCCGGGATGGCAGCTGCGAAAAAGTGAGCCATTGAGCGGCCGGACGGAGGCGGCGGGGCGCGCCTGCGCCGGGGCGAGCTGCCACATAGTGAGCCGCGGTGTGGGGAGGTGGTGGGGGAGACGGGACCGGACCGGGCGATGCGCATGCGTCGGGCTCGGAGGGTACCGAGCCCGAGCTGCTGAAGGGGCCCGGGGGGGGTGCTCCGTGTCCCGGGGCCGTGGGGACCCCCCCCCCTCCGCTCCCCACACCACGGTTTCACCCACCCTCCGGTCGTGGGAGCCAGCCCCTGGGCCTCGAGATGTGGGTCCCACCTGGGGCAGCCCGCGCCCCACAGCAGCAGCACGGTGGGGGGGGGGGTATCCCTCGCCCCGCTGTTGGGTGTCTGGGGTGGAGGTTTGAGGTGATGTGTTATGGGGCAGGCTGGCTCTGGGGTGTCCCCGTGGTGTGGTAGGGGCCTCTGCCCCTGAGTGGGCCTGGCTGCCAGGTAGGGACTGTTGGAGGGAGTCCAGAGGAGGCCATGAGGATGATGAGGGGCTGGAGCACCTCCCCTGTGGAGACAGGCTGAGAACATTGGGGATGTGCAGCCTGGAGCGGAGAAGCTGCGTGGAGACCTCAGGGTGTCTGAAGAGGGCTGCAGAGGGTGCTGGAGAGGAACTCTTCATCAGGGACTGCAGTGGTAGGACAAGGGGTGATGGGCTTAAACTTGATCTGGTTTAGAGAGAGATCTGGTTTAGCTATAAGACAGAAGCTTTTCCTGCGAGGGTGCTGAGGCGCTGGCACAGGGTGCCCAGAGAAGCTGTGGCTGCCCCATCCCTGGCAGTGCTCAAGGCCAGGTTGGACACAGGGGCTTGGAGCACCCTGCTCTATGGAAGGTGTCCCTGCCAGCGGCAGGGGACTGGAACTGCACGAGCACCCCAACACATTCTGATTCTGTGGCCGTGCTGGGAGCATGGCAGGCACAGGGCTCCATTCAGGTCAGCTCCTGGCAAGGTGCGTTTGGGTACAGTCAGTGTTGAGAAGCAATGGGTGCTGTTGTGCTCGATGCGCTGTTCAGCTGGGGCAGTGGTGTGATCCACTGAGGTCCTACACCTTGGCACTGCATGCCATCGGCCTGCCCCTTGGTGTGGTAGGGGGAATCCCTGATCCATCTGTGTGCAAGAGCAAATGGATCTGTTTGTGGATAGCAGTTGTCTAAGCAGTGTCTATTAGCAACTACTCTTTAGGATCTCCTCTTTAGGTGATTTGCGCTGGTTTTGGCTGTTTGTTGTGATCAAAGAGAATGGAAAAATCAGGGTATGAAGCATCAGAGTATTAGCATGGACAATCTGGTCAAAATCAAATCTGGTGTTAACTGTGTTCTCAGCATTGCTAGTTCCTCCAAGTCCCTAACTTGCCATAAAGTGTTGCTGTATGTCCTGTTCAGTAGCTGGGTCTTGGTTCCTGATGAAGGCTCCTCTGTAGTGCAATACCTAAAGCTTCTGAAGTGCTTGGGGTTCTTTTAGGTTGGAAGTACCCATTTAGCCAGGAGACTTGAAAGGTGACAACACTGAAAAGGTCTAACAGTGAAAATGTAGTATTTCTTGTCTTCGTTGCGTTCCATCCTCCCCGTATGGCTGGTTTGTGGTTTTCCGAGACGCTTGATGTGAAAGATTGGCATTTCCTTTCCTGTGTTGCATTTTCCTTCACCCTTTATGTTCTTCTGCCATCCGCCTTCTCGGATATATTAATGTGGTAGTCTGGGGGAGATGGGGGCATAATCTTTCCGCTAGTACTGATACATTCATCTTTGAATCTCATCTCCTTATCTGAACCTGGCAGCATACACAGAGCAACCTGTGCCTTACTTGTTGGATTGCTTTGAGAAATATAGATGGTTGAAATTGCAGCATGAGCGTTATCTGTCACATCTTAAAGAATGTGACATAACGTGACCATTTTCTTTCTGCATTGGGTGCTTTTACATGGGCAAATGGAGAAGATGATTGTGTGGAGGGGCTAAATCACTGAGATTAATGTTATGTATTGAGATGAACACTATGGGTTGGTCAAAACATAATTGTGGAAGGCTATGAAGTGGAGGCAAAGAACTAAAACATTAAAACAGCTGGAGGTACAGAAATGTCCTGATTTATTTTCATAGAGTCTTTTAGGTTGTAAAAGTCCTTTAAGACAGAAACCTCAGCGTGTGTCTTGTAGCGAGGGGCCCAGAACTGGACACAGGATTCGAGGTGTGGCCTCACCAGTGCCCAGTACAGGGGGGACTGATCACTACCCTGGCCTTGATGATACAGGGCAGGATGCTGTTGGCTTCTTGGCTGACTGGGCACAAGCTGCTCATGTTCAGCTCTGTCAGTCAGCACCCCCAGGTCCTTTTCCATGAGCAGCTTTCCAGCCACCCTTCCCCAAGCCTGCATGGGGTTGTTGTGGCCCAAGTGCAGGACCCGGCACTTTGCCTTGTTGAACCTCATAGAACTGGCCTCAGCCCATCGATCCAGCCAGCCAGATCCCTCTCCAGAGCTTCCTGTCCTGCAGCAGATCATCACTGCCACCCAACTTGGTGTCATCTGCAGACTTACTGAGCATGCCATCAATCCCCACGTCCAGAGCATTGATAAAGACATTAAACAGAATTGGCCCCAGCAATGAGCCCTGGGGAGCACCACTTGTGACCAGCCACCAAGACTGAACTCCAGTCACTGCCGCTCTTCGGGCTCTGCCACCCAGCCAGTGTTTTACCCAGCAAAGATACACCCATCCAAGTCATGAACAGACATTTTCTGCAGGAGAATGCTGTAGGAAGCTGTGTCAAAGGCTTTTTAAAGTCTAGCTGGACAGTGTTTTGCTCTGGACAGATGAGTTGCAGTAAGATGGTAGGTCTGATGCTGTTACCTGGATTTGGGGAAGTGTTCTAACTGTATTTAGAAAGCTGTTTACAGTCTGTGTATAGCTCAAGTCCATTAAAGCTGGTAGCTAATGTATATTTATAAAATAGTGATGTTGGCAGTGTGCTCAGCACAATGGAGTTAATGTAGCCTTGTGCTGATAGAGAGGGGTCAGAATAAGAAATAAGATCCTGCTTTTACCAACATAAATTATTTAGCTGTCTTGGCATGTCATACACTGCTGCATGGCAAACACATTCTGCTTTGGCTCATCCCGGAGGCTGCTGGCCTGGAGAGCAGCGTGCTGAGCTGCTGTGGCAACCAGCTCTGAAACATGTCTCCTGTCTTTTAAGACTTCCAGTGCAGAACTGCTGTCATCCCAGCTTTCATCTGCCGGGAGGGATGGTGCCTCTGACTGTGACCAGGTGAAAAGCAGCCACTGCTGATTTGTCAGCCCGTTTTTGGCTGCTGCCTGTGAATGTGAAGGGGAGAGGTGTCTCCAGAAGGGTGCTTGTGCTCCCTGTCTTTATCTCATGTTTCCTTATCAATAGTGATAAAGTGGGAAATGCCAAACATGCATCGTGTGGCTGCACAGTTCTGCCGTGTCAGCTTTGAGCAAGAACAAATGAGAAACAGTGGATGAACGCTGTGCTAGTCAACTCCAAACTGGTCGAAGTAATGGGGTCTTGGAGGCCTGACTGAAATACTATCCAAAGTAATGAAGGCCCAAACACAGGGAGAAGCAGTCAATAATGCCAGTGTTAGTTGATAGTGTGTTAAAGCACACAGCTGAGAAGCTGCTTAAGAAATACCCTACTGATATCGCTTTGAGAAACGTTTGATCCTGGTGCTTCTTGTATCAGCAACTACTTTGAGATGGAGTGCTCTGGCAGGTAGGCAGGAATAATCCTTCTTCTGTATATCTTTCCAGTAATCAGCTGCTGATTGCATCAGGATTGTTAAGTCCTTTGATGGATATATAAAAGCTATAATCTGAAAATGTCTAATTGCTCTTTGAACCCATTTCCGCTCTGGATATCGCAATATCTTTGGCTCTGACTTAATGTGGTTGTTTCTTTTCTGCTTTTAAGTCAACTGCTCAGTGTTTTTCATCAAACCCTCTCTTTCTCATGTGCACTGAGGGGTAGCAAACATTTGCTATCTGCTTCTCCATATCATTCGTGATTTATGGAAAGGTTTTATCCTGTTTTTCTTTTTCAGCTAAAAATCTGAGCCATTTTCTGAATGGCTGCTGCACACTTGTTATCTCTGCCCCCTTTCTAGCAGCCTTTCTGTGTTTACTATCCCTTTTTAGATAGTGACACCAAAACAGCACAATAACTTTGTAACGCTGTAATACTAATTTAGGTTTTGCTGTTAAAAATGCCTTTCTTGCCTTTTTGACTGCTGCAGAGGATTGGATACAATTCTGAAGGTATTGGCTCACGTGCAGCCTGAGGGGTATTGTCTGGTAACAAACTGGATCCTGTCATGTGCATATACTCAGGGTTGTTTTTTCTCTCATGCAGTGCTTTGCATGGGATGGCACTGTGTCGCAGGCTTAAAACTCATCTTCAGGGACTTCCTGTCTGCAGGGTGAGTTTCACTGGAGAAACACAGAGTTCCTGCTTTGTTTGGGGTTTTGATTATTATGTGGAGAAAAGAACAACTTCCTCTCTTCAGTGCCGCCGGGATTCCTGGAGCTCTGGCACTGTCTGGACCTCCTCTGCTCACATGGAATCATCAGACACATTCTTTAAGGGGAGAAACCTGCCAACCCCTTTCTCTGCAGAATGACAGAGGATCTTCCTGCTTTCTCAGTTGCAGAGTCGGAGAGGCAAGTGTGCAGAATCAACCCATCGGAGCCAAGGTGCTGTGTGTGTGCTTTGGCTCAGGAGGTCTCGTTGCTATTCAGGATCAGCACGTGTTGCTCCTGTAGGAATGTTCTGATAACCCTTGCTGTGAATCCTGTTCAGGGTGGTAGCTCAGCAGGCAGGGCTCAGTTTGTAGCTAAGTAATAGCTGTTGAAAGAAGCAGATAGCACTCAGTTGTTTGGCTTCTTTAATGTGGGGGTTTACATTTAATCTTCCTGCAGAAGTTTCATTTCTGATACCTTTTTATGCCATAATCTAAAGCCTCCTGTAGATATTTTTATATTCCTCAGCTTGTGATATCAGGATATGCCTAAGAAAAGGGAATGATGGTCCACCACGAATATTTGCTTGTGTAAATGCATGTGACACGCATACATTGTGTTGTCTGTGCAGTTTGCATACATGCATTTAGTCGAGCACACACACGACCAGCAGCAGTGCCACAAATAGATGCTTCAATAGGAAGTGGTGATGGTGAAGCTAGTCTTGTGGTAGGATGTGGTTAGTGCTGTTGATTCATATTTTCACATTATATGCAGGTTAAGCTAATGTGGTGAAGCTTGGATATTACCATGGAAAGAGGGCTAGGTGATGTGTTGAGTTGGAGCAGAAGGAGATGCTGAATGAAGGCTGAAAAAGCCCAGTGTGCTTCTGAGCTATGTGTGATGTTTCACCTATTTAGCTCTTGGGTGCCCAAAAATGAGGTAGGTGGGGGTTTTATTTTTGCCTTTTGAGCCGCAAATGATGTCCAGAGAGGGCTGCACTTAAAAAAGGGAGAATTTAAACCGACCCCCAAGCTGTATATTAAACAGATCGTCCTTTTGCATGTTGTAAGAGGCTTTGTCTCTTTCTCCCTGTTTGGAAGAATTGCTTTAAATTCCCATTCTAAAAGGAAGGAAAATGAATTGTTATAAAAAGCTGTGTGTGGGAACCTGCTTGCTGGGTCTGACTGGGCCGCACACTGTCAGCTCTCCCGCACATCCCCTTGCCCTGGGAATAGGTCTCTGAGCAAACGGGAGTGTGAGTGTGGGTAGGAGCAGCACAGCAATCATCCTGTGGGGTCCAGGGATCAGCGCTGACCTTTCCCTCTGAGCTTGCCTTCTTCACGGGGGATTTCCAGTCATTTTGGAGCTGGGTTAGTGCAGCTCTGCCTTGAACTGCTAATCCGGGGAGTATGTTTGGGATGGTGTTACTGAGTTCATCTCTCAGGGCATAGCGCAAGTGCTGCCTTCTGTTAGTGCACAGCTATTCATTTGCCTCCTCCCCTAGAAGAAGTGGCTTCACGATACAATTTCTCTTTGATTGCTGTTAGTCACAGTAATATGAAATATTACTAATGCTATCTCTTTTATATTTTAAATGGACAGTTGATATGTTTGGGGGACTATTGCGTTAAGATTGTTGGAGGGAAGGACTTGGTTCTGTGCCTGAAGGCAGTATCTGGGAGTGATAGTTTCTGGATCTCTTCAGTCTCAAGTGTAGGTTGTGTGCCAGTGAAGTCCAAGTGGCTTGATTTATTGGGTATATTATTATACATATCGAATTTGGTACTGCTGATGCTATTTAAAGTGAAAGACTACCTCCTGAAGTATTCTCCCATCATCTGCACAAGAAATAGAACCCTCCTGAGAAGATAAATAATCTGGTTTGGTTTCTACGTGACAAAATTAGGGTTTATAGTCTTGAAGTGCTAAGCCTTTCTATACCATGGATTAACATTGAAGGATCTGGAGCGTGGTGATTCCTCTATGATGAGCCATCTTCAGCTGGTAACACTAGAATTGAGACTCTTGGAAAGCATTTCTAAGGCTTTTGGGGTAGCTTTGATTGGTGGTTTGTCTCACAAATTCCCTCATCATTTGAGACTTAATTTAAGAATTAATTTTGTTGAGAGTTTGTGATTTATGTGAAACCATAAGGGGCTTGATTCTCTATTGCCAGGTAACTGACAGTGGCACATCCACTTTGCATTACCATAATACATTGCTGTTTTGCTTTGGGAACGCTCGGAACCCATCTGATGCAAGGCAAATCTGCCTTATCATGCAAGAAAAAACCTCATTTCAGTGTCTTCTAGTGCTTTTCAGGTTAAAACCAAACCAGATCCTCTCTTTTGAGTGAAACCCCAGTATTCTTGAGGGTTTTGTCCTCCACGTCTCCCTCATTTCACTGGTGTTGCAAACTAAACCTCCTGTGCTGATGTTGCTGGTGCCCAAACAACCCAGAGCCTGGAATTCAGGAGGGATCTGTGTGCTGTACCTGATGAAACCACAGTTATGCTGCAATAGCATCAGCAGCATGAACTTTGTAGCAGTGCAATAACTTTTTTAATGAGCTCCGGTATTTGGAGGTTGAGGTTAAAGTCCATTTTGCCAAGTGCTGTTTAAAATGTGGGTGCGTGGGCTGGGGAGGCTCAGGATCTTGCAGTGGAATTGATCTAGGAATGAGTCCAATGCTCAGCCTTGCAAAGGCATCCTGTTTCCTTCTGGGAGGAGGGAGGAAGGGTAAATGTATGTGGGGGCTGATCCTTTTGTGTTCAGTGATGGGATGGAGAAGATCTGAGAACCAATATAGAAAGTACCATCTCTCTTATGGTGCTCACTGGGTTCATCCTGCGTTTTGTAGCAACTGCTCTCTTTTGTCTCTGGTAGATAGTTCTCATTCTCTTGATGGGAATTGCTGATCTTGGAGCAAAATTGCTCGTGATAATTTTTTGTTTCCTTGGAATTTATGCTGACATCTTCTCTCCAAGTGCTGTTGTATGTGTCCTTTTCCATGGAACATAGGCAAGGGAAGCTTAGATCATAGTTGCTCTTTACTGCTGCTTGCCTGCTTCTGCGTCTGTGATAGCTCAGGATAAAGGTTTTGAGGTACCTTTTGATTTCTTGTGAGGTCTTCTTGTGGCTCCCCAGTTCTCTCTGAGGGGTAACTATGCTCTTAGCTATTGGGGTGGAAGCCTAAAGTCACTTCAATGTGATACCTGTGGGTTACCTGTTAAAAAGCAGTTAGTTTTCTCCCTTTATCTCCTGCTATGTTTAGCTCTTTATTTCCTCCCCATTTTGCTAATGCTAGTGTTCATGCAGACACATGGTGAGACAGATTAGGGAGCTGATCCAGCTGAAAACTAACCCGTTTTAGAAAGGGAGTGGGAAAGGATTTGGTTGGGGAGTGTTTGCCTGTGGTTGCTGGCATTGGGAGGTAACATCAGCGAGGGGGAGGGAAAGGCGCTGCCTTCTTACCTTGAATTCGGGTGCCCGGGCCCACACCCAGGGTCATTGTTGTAAACTGGCTGGCAGGAAATTCGGGTGAGTGTTGCCAAGCTCCTCTCATCCCTGCTTTGAAGCCACATGCAAGCACTGCTGGCCTTGCCTGGGCTCCTCTCGGGCTGGAGCAGCAGTAGGCAGTCTGCTGAACACAGACATGCTGCAGTGCCGAGCTTGCCCCTCTGCTCTCAGTGATTCATTCAGGACACAAAGTGACCCATGCTCTGGTGGCAGGCAAGTACGTGTGAAGTTCAAACTGATTTGTTTCTCTTGTCTGTTTCCCTAGGTGATTTCTCTGGTCAGCTTTTAGCTTATTTGAGTCTTGGTCCAATATTCATTATTGTTGGCTTTGTAACACTCATCATATTCAAGAGAGAGCTTCACACGGTGAGTCCTTCTCTCCCTTCCCAGCTTCTCTTTGTGGCAAAAGCCTTTTCCTTTGTCACCTGGTGTTCCTGTATTCACACTTCTTTTCCTCTATGAAGAGCAAGCTCAGGTAGAGCGATCTTCCTGCCGAAGAACAGCAGGAGACACTTATCACTTGTACAGCAGAATAAACTGCTTAGCCTTTGCTAACTTGTGTTACTGTGTGGTATGTTTTGGGCATTATTTGTCCAAAACCATCAAGGGAGATGTCTGAGGAGCAAAAGAGCACTGTTGCAGAGAACACTCCCAGGATCCAGCAGGATCGTAGATAGCACTAGTAGGTTCCTGCAAGATGGGCATAACATGCAGCAGATGATGTCTGTAACTCAGTAGGATGTGCTTTATTTGAACTACTGAGGCGGAAAAGGGGATACCAAATAAAACTTAGATGCCCAAGGGAGTGGATCCCTCTGTGAGGGCAGCCCCTGGTATGTGATTCAGAGCTGGGAAGAAGAGGCTTGCTTCTGCCCAAATGGCCAACAAGGGACTCTTGTCACACATAAGAGATGATGCTTTCTGCCTGCTCTGACAGGTAGCTGGGAATCAGCGTCATGGATAAATTCCCTTTAGGCGGTATAAACCTCTTGTGAAATTTGCCCTCAGTAAACAGATAAAATAGGGGCCACTGAAAGGGTTTTGGCAGCAGATTTCTAATACAGGGCCATGGTGTCATGGGAACCAGTGGCTCAAGGGACCTGGAATGGGACAATGAGGTTAAGCCGATTCTAGCTAGGAGAGGCAGCTGTTAAGTTTTGGCAGCTCAGAGGTTTCTTGTTGACCCAAAAGAGAGAATAAGCTAGAGCAGCTATTGCACAAACCCAGGGGGTTTTGGAAACAGGGGCTTGTAAGGTGATGATAGGGAACAAGCATTGAGGTTGGGTTCCAGTTCTGTATGTGGGAAATCACCATTGAGTGGGATAGTGATGTTAGCTGGCCTGCAGCAGCCTGAGCCGTAGCTCAGGACATAGAGTGAGGAACTGCTTCATCGTCTGGAATGGGACCGAGTGTTAAGGAGGCAGAGTATCAGCAGCAGCTGGGAATTTGATCACAGCACCAGGACTGACTCAGGGGAGGTGTGTGGAGTGTGGAATTAAAGAGTAAAAATAACTGCTGCCAGTCTGAGTTCAGAACGGGGACTCCATTGTAGGCTGAAGACAGCGACTTCCAGATGAAAATATTCAGAGAGGGAAAAGCCAGAAAGCCTAAAAGTCACCTTTTTAAAGCTATTTATCCAATTAGCAGTGCGTGCACTCCCCCTGTTGGTTGGTCGGAAGGGCAGTCCCTTAAAACCTGCCCTGTTTCACCCGCTGGTGAAAGGCTGCTGACAAGATTGTTATCCAGCCTCATAACAGTCTCTTTCTGTGTATCGTCTGAAAAGCTGCTTATACACAATGTGTTGGCAAATATACAAAGTGGGCTGAAAAAGAAATGCTTTTCTTCCTCAGGTAGAGAACTTTGAAGCCATTGAGTTTAGTAGTCAAAAAAGAAACATATGGTTTGGGGTTCTCTCAACAGAGAGAGCCTGGGAAGTGGGTGGATCTTCCAGATAGGATGACACGGTTGTCTTGCCTTCACAGATCTCTTTCTTGGGAGGGCTGGCATTCAACGAGGGAGTGAACTGGTTAATAAAACATGTAATCCGGGAGCCTCGGCCCTGCGAAGGTATGGAATGACCCAGTGTGTCCTGGTGTTGAGTTTTGGAATGCTAACTATGGGGGGGTTAGAGGGTGTTTTCCATTTGCCTCATGTTGGCTTGGGATGTTTGGGTGCAAGAGGGCTGGCAGAGCCGTGTCCTGTGAGCTCATGTGTGCATACTGCAGCAGGATGGACTGGCTTCACATCTGGAGCGTTCCAGCTGCTATGGACAGAGTAGACCTTGACCACACTCTTTCTTCTTCTCTTCCCAGAAGCCCATTCAACAGTGACCACAAAATATGGGATGCCGTCCAGCCACTCCCAATTCATGTGGTTTTTCTCTGTCTATTCCTTTCTGTTCCTTTATTTAAGGTAAAAATACAATGTCAGGTTTTGGCTGTTACTATGTTGAAACACCTGAACTAGATGGCTCCCTTGCTGTGTGCCACTTCAGTGGCATATGGGATGAAATCTAAGGAACTGCACAATTTACTGTGGCTAGGGTGGATGAAGCATGTCTATCTCCATCTGGAGTTAGGATTGAAGGGTACGGGTGGGCTTCCTGTGCCTGTCTGGGTACAGGTCTCCTGGTCTGCCTTTTCTAAGCTGTGATGATCCACCAGTGTGAGGGAAGAGGGGGGGAATAGGGAGGAGGAAAGAAGAGCTGCTTTCTCATGTGTCTGCTCAGTTTTGTCAGTGGGGTTATCTGCAGCCTTTTAGGTAGTATCTGTTGCCCACTTGCATGACCTTTTAGTTCATCTCGTTTCCCAAATACCAGTTGTACATGCTCTGCTGTGCTGCTCTGAAATGCCTGCTGGGGCATGGCTCTGTCCTGTGGCTCCAGTGTGGAGGAAGACAAAACTCACAGTTCCTCCGAGCTCTGTGGATGATGGAAGGACTCTGATGTCTTGGCTCCCGTTGCATATGCTCAGCATGTGCCTTTCCCATCAGCTGCAGTAATTGTGAGCATTCTGCCTTCCATCACAGCAATCCCTGTTAACAGTTGGAGAGGGAGAAGTGTGGCTCTCTGGCTTCTCTGTGACTGCTGCCAGTGGGACAGATTGCTGCTGGGATGGTGTCGAGCTGCCCGTGACCCCATTGGAGTAGAGCTTTCCGAGGGTTTCAGAGGTAGCGAGGAGCTAAGGGGTGCTGAGCTCCCTGCCACTGTGCTAATGGCTCTCCATCTCTTTCAGAATGCACCAAACAAACAATGCGAGGTTTCTGGATTTACTATGGCGACATGTGCTGTCCATCTGCCTCGTCACAGTGGCTTTGCTAGTCTCATATAGTAGGTATGGAGCAATTGTTTGTCTTATGCTCTCATACAGTCCTGTGGCCTTTAACAGCCAGCAGACCTATCATCCCTTGTCTTGCCTTTCTGATGTGATTCTTGACTGCATTGTACAAGTCAGAGCTTTGTGAAGTTGCTGTGATGCTGTGAGACCCTTCAAATGAGCAAAGGGGCTACATGTGTGGCGCTTCAGAAGCATTTAAGGCCCAAATCAGCTGAGCTTGTACCAAGTCTTCATGGGCGCCATTGCCATGCTGCAGCCTCCCTGCCTTTGCCCTCTTGCCAGCACTAATCATGAGAGCATTGCACCATGCCTTGGCACACCAGCATCTGCAGCATGTGCATTGCTACAGTTGTTCAGTCTGATTGTTTTGCTTGAGCGGTAGTTAACAAAAACGTGTGTAGCCATTTGACCTGCAGGGTTTAGTTGTATGAAGAAGAATAAAGAAAATGAACATTTGATGCTTATTTTTCCCTGTAGTAGATTAAATATATATATACACACATATATATAAAATGAGCTCCAGTGACTAGAGACAAGGCACGTTCAGGCCATGTTTTCCACAGAGAAGTACCTGTTGGTGCTCTTGATTCTACAGTAGAGCTGATTCCTTATTCCTGGTTATCTCTAAAGTTCTAAGAGGACAGTTTCATAAGAGATCTGTGGTCTAATTCAGATAGAAATTAATCAGAGGAAATGCAGTGGCCTGTGCTAGGCAGAGGGTCAGAAAGGATGAGCTTAATGGCTTTGGTATATGGATGAAAAGAATTCCGAGTGTGACTCATGTCCATGCACATAGGCTGCTGTTAATACAGGTTTCTGTTTGGCTGCAGCCTTTGTGCTGGTACGTTTGAAAGCAGCAAGATCATAACAAAAATGCTGTCGGTGTTCTTAAGAATACCTTTAAGCTGCAGCTTTGGTGGCCTGGATGGGACTTGTTCTGTTGCCAACTTCAGGGAAGTCTCTTACAGAAGCCAGTGGTAATAGTTCCTCAACTAATCTGAAGAGGCATGAAGAAGAATGGGGAGGGTTAGTGAGTTAAGCTCAAACTAAAGCACTCTGAGCTGAAACTGCTGTAACAGGGCAGGCAGTTTTTCCCATGTTTTTCCTCACCTTTTTGCCAGCTTTTGAATGAGAAAAAGAAGATGCCCACTTTCAACATCTGGAGCGTAACTTGCTCGAAGGTCTGGGGGTCCAGTGAAGCATCAGCCCTTGAGTCATGCCTCCTCTTGTTTTAAAGCTTGTCTGGTGACTCTTCTCTTCCACTGCAGGGTTTATTTACTTTACCACACCTGGAGCCAAGTCTTGTATGGAGGTGTGGCAGGAAGCATTATGGCTGTAGCCTGGTTTGCCTTCACTCAAGAGATACTAACTCCTCTCTTCCCAAGGATAGCTGCATGGTAAGTCTCTTTATTCTGTGGAGGTTGTATTCCTGCAAGGCTGCGTTCCGTGCAGTGCTGGTTTGCTCATTGAATGAGTCTCTTGCAATGAGTTGTAGCACAGGTGTAGGATTACCTGGCAAAAGAGAATGGTTCCTAATCAACCAGTGTCAGGGAGCTACCTTGCATGTGATGCAAAACAAACATAAAGATACTTCAGGCTCCAAGCCTTTAGTTGCAGCTGTGCAAGCCCTGACTGGAAATGGGCTGCTCAGACCTTTATGAACCACCTAAGATGTTAGAAGAGAGAATTCCTGGGTTCTGTTCCAGTTTTCCACACTGAGTGTTGTGTAACCTGCTTGTTCCTCCATGTTTTCTTGTGCATGCGTATACAAACAATCCTGTATCTGTACCTGATATGGGTGGAAGAAAGGAAGTTCAAGCAACTGTTCCATGTGTAAAGCCTTACTCAAGTGCTGAGGTGTGGCAGAGAGGTGGAGAAGCCTTTCAAGCAGAACAGACATTTCTTAATGAATGTCTAATGACCTCATAAAATTGCAAAAGCCATTTAAATGTGATGTAGTCTGGAAGCATTGTGTAAGGAATTACAAAGGAGAGGAGTTCAGTGATTAAATTGAACAAGGGGCCCTCTTCCCAGCCTGAAGAGTAATGGAATAGTGGTGTTAAGTCTGGAGCAGGTTTTTTTTCCCCTTTGTTTCTTTTTAGATCAAAATAGTGATGGAGATAAAGGCTCATTATTTCCCTGTTTCCCCCCACCTTGTTCATTTTCAGGCCAATTTCAGAGTTCTTTTTAATCCGAGATACCAGCCTCATTCCTAACATCCTGTGGTTTGAGTACACAGTCACGAGAGCAGAAGCCAGGTAAGTTTTATTGTGGGATGGAGGAGCTGTAGCTGGTTGGACTTGTCAGCTGTAGTTAGTCATTTATTCTCCAATATGTAGATAGCTGCTGTGGGTAGAGTAGTGCAGAGTAAAGGAATAGCAAGTTGTGGCTTAGCTACTGCTCCTGGGAGTCTGTTGGGGTGTGCAAGATGAAAGAATGCTTCATTTAAATAGTATTTCAGCTTCCTAGCTTGTGTTTTTTGCAAGCAATTGTTCATTTTGCACCCACATGTGAGCTTGTGGACACTTTAGACATGGTGAGGGTTCTAGGTCTGTGAAGAATAGGAAGGACTCAACGCCTTGTGGAGATTGGGGCAGCTGTATTTTTGCATGGGGCTAAGCAGAGCCTTACTTTAATCCTCCCCCCTTTTGCCCACTGCCCCAGCACCCAGCAGTGGGGCTGGGGCCACCTCTCACCCTTCCCTCTGTGTTGCTGTTGCAGAAACAGACAGCGCAAGCTGGGTACGAAGCTGCAGTGACTCGAAGCGTGGTGACCAGAGAGCGCGTTTTAACGGAGACAGACAAGAGCAGAGACCTGGGAGCAGCAAGGAGCCCTTAACAGACGGACCAAAGGAACAGGCAGGGACCATACCTGAAACCTGAAAGCCTTTGCTCTGCTTTAGCAGCTAGCTGGATGCTCCCTGATGCATGTGGGACCGTGCAGGAGTAGAAACTCATTTTCAACACAGATGCACATTGCCGGTTGGAATGTAACATCATGTCTACGTCAGGGGAAAAGGGGGGAGAAAATGCCTGGTGTCATGTTTGGGGGAGGGAAAACCAAAAATGAATCCTTTCTGTGACTTTTTTTTCTCCTTTTTTTTTTTTTTTTTTTTTTCCAGCATGAAATATACACACTATTTATTTATTTTTTTAAATGGAACGCTGGTTTTTGGGGCGGGCGAAGCTTTGACCGCGTGTTCTGGTTTTGCCTTTCTCAGTTGGGTTTTTCTCTTTGGAAGAAGATGGCGAAACTGAATCTCAAGCTCATCATGCTTCATTAGGGCTTTAATTTCTCTGAACTCCTTAGGAGGGAGGGATACGAGGCAGAAGGGAGAGGCAGACTTTGTCCTTTCTGCAGCCAGTTGGGGAGATCAAAATCAATTCCAACTGCACTTTGTACAGATAGGAAGAAAGGTAAAGGTCTGATTTTTAACACTAGCGATGGTTCTGCAGGGAAGCCTGCACGGATACCATGAAGGGGAGTGTGTGTGTGTGTGTGTGTGAAACAAAGGATAAACTGAAATATACTGACTATTATTTTTTTCCACTGCTGCTCCTGTTGTGTAATTGGCAAGAGTGTCTTTCTCAGAATCTCTTCTGGTGGCAAGATTATTACACGTATCTCATGTTTATTCCATCTCTTCCTTTATCCTTTTATTACCTCAGGGTTGCTGTGATCTGTACAGCTTCTGTTGTACTGAGCGTGCTGCCAATGGCACTAGGAAGCCCATTGGTGAGAAGCAGTGCTGTGCTCCGGTGAAAGCCAAAAGCCTTACAAAATTCAGTTGCTGGTCTCTGTCTTGAGCACTGGATTTTTCTTTCTTTTTTCTGTTAAAGCTTAAGGGAAGGAGTTTTAAGCATGAAAATAATGACAACCAGAAATGAGTATCAAGGCAGGTGACTAATCACTAGCTCAGCTGCTGGCTGAAGTATTCCTTTGAGTCCTGTTAGCATCCACCCATGAGCTTGTCCTAGCAGAGACTCCTACCACTTATTACAGTGGCTTGGTTGGGGTTCTGCAGCAGTAACCTTGAATGCTGAACTCCTACAAGCAGGTTTTGCTTTCCATCCTTCTTCCGTTGGGATTCTGTGTCTGGGCAGTTTGCTCTCTGGATGCTGTTTCTCTGTGGGAGTGTGTCTGCCATATGTGTGTACGGGTGATGCCTACAACCTCTGTGATCCATGAGTTAACCTGGCAAGGGCTATACTCACAGTGCTTCAGAGCTGTGTATGGACACTTTCTGTATTTCTAGTATATAATGCAGCAGTTCAAGTGTAACTACAGAGAAGTATTTATTCAAAGCACAATTGACTTGAACTTTCACAGATAAAGGACAGCTTCTGAACTGGCTCATTGGTCATCGGTGTGCCTTCGATGCAGTCATGTGAGCAGAGGTAAACTGACTGTCACATCTTGGTCTTGCTGCCTGTTTTACTATCTTCACTTTAATCAGAGTCCTGCATTATAAAGCTGCTTGAAGCGAGATGTGTTTCTGTTCATTTTGATTATTTTTAAGTTTTCATCTGTGCCTGTTGCCATAGGAGTTTGTGTGTTCGTGTGGAGCGGGAGCTGCTGGAGAAACTGTTGGACAAGCAGAGTGTTAGCTGTGGAAAGATCTAGGAGATAGGAATGAAGGCTGTTTAAGTCGCTATTTCAGTAGCTATGGGTAGTACACTTACTGTTTTCAGTTGTTACAGCTAATTATTATTTAAGGTCCTGTTTAGTATTTGCATAAGCTGAGCAATCCTGTTCACATCTGAAGGACCTGAGCACCGGAGCTGCTTGAAGGCACATCAGAATAAAGATGCGTCTTGCAGCTTTCACAAGGACATTGGATGTGACTTAGCGCAGCTCTGTTAAAATGTGCCAGGCCATCAGATAGGCCACGTTTCAGTTGGAAAGCTGGTACTAATCACTTACGTCTTGCAAACCCATTTATTTTCTCTTCCTTTTGTAAGTCAACTCACAAAACCAGAAGGGAGATGCCAACACTCTTCCCTAAGGACAAGGCTGGAAGAGTGGATTGTTTCAAGTGTGGCTGGTGCTTCCCTAACCCCTCTTAAGCTGTTAACAGACTGCTGTGGAAGCACCCATTGAGAACTAGAGCGTAGGGAAGAGGTTTCATCTCCTCATGGAGAGCGCTGTAGTGTACAAAGCTGTTCCACTTCATGTTGCCTTCAAACCCAAGCTTCCCACCGTTAGGAGTAAGGGAGAGGAAGAAGAGCTCTTGTAAGACACTGTAATAAACTCTCCTCTGTTCTCTGTGAGTTGTTTGTAATCTGCATCTTCTGCCTACTTTTGCTGTACCTTTCCAGAAACCTTTGCAATACTTGATACAGTAGAAATTCCTTAGTGATTCCATGGATTTTCTTAACTAAATGGTGCTGTGCAGGAAAAAGATTTGAGCTCTGCCTTATTATCCTACACTTGTATGAAGTCTCCTGCCACTAGTTTTCTGAAATGGAATATTTTCTTTGGAATATGTGGCTTTGCAAGCAGATGCTTTCTATTCCTCCCCTGTACTCAAGGGGGCTGGATGGAGATACTAAGACAATAAAAGGAAGGTGACAGAATGCTGTGGTTCACTGTTCTTGCTGTCCCTGCACCAACATCCTCCCATAAGGCTGGTTATGCAACTTCTGCAGTGTCTAAGGAGATTTAAGACTTTTGTAGCATTTTATCTGTTTATTGTGTTTTCAGTTTATTCAATGAACGGTTTGAAACTTTGCGTGACATGGATTACAACAACCAAACAGTATTTAACACAGCTAACAGCAAAGCATGCAACACTAGCAGGCTGCGTGGCATAAATTGCACTCATACCCCAAGAGTTATCTGACTATTTTCAGCTTATTTGTTCCAAATCAGTTATTTTCCTGCAGCTTATGGTTTTCTTTTGTACTTCATGTGCTGTTAAGACAGTGGGCATCTCTTGATTAAACAATCAGAAGCACGGAGAACAGTATGCAATAAGTCAACACTGAAAACCACCAAGAAGGTATGAATCAGAAGATGACATTTTAGAAGTTGTACAACAAGAAAAGACTTTATAAAGGAAAAAACCTTGCAATGGTTTTAGGGTCCTTTCAAGCACTTAAAAAATCAGCTTCATTCATCTGAAATTTCAGCTCTGTATATCATTAAGGATGCATTGAGTGGTTCATGAATCTTGTATCTCTTCTGGTGCGATAGTCTGCTTCTTGCAGCTGTACTCTGCTGAAGCTAGTGGGATGTGGGATATCCAGATTTAGATCCAGAAAAGATCAATCCCATCTTCTGAGATACAGTCACAGCAGCACATACTTCTTAATCTTTATAGGCACTTTCCTTTGACGGCCTTCCCCTTTGAGACAGAAGCTGCAAAGGGCCAGTCTCAAATACTTAAGTGATAAATACTGTAGCATCAGTGGCTGAAGGCATTGCAGACAGGGAAAAATAACTCCTCCCTTAGCAACAGGGGGTTGATTCAGTATGGGCGGAGGATCACTTTGGCAAAAATGAGTATTCTTTCAATGTCAAAGGCTCTATAAATGCAGATGTTATCCTGGCAAGGTCTGGTCTTCTATATAGTATTTACACACTTCTGTTTCGATAATACTGAGTATCCTCTTGCAGTTTTCAGTCTGAGTCATACAGAGAAGCCAACAGAGCCGAGGTTTGCTTGCAGGTCTGCAGTGCTCCTATTGGGTTGATTTTAGACTATCTCCCTCCATTCAGGATTCTTCTAAAAGATCAACTAAATCCATGTAGATGATGTGAAAGTGGCAGGTTATACAATCACTGGCTGTGCAGGTGAGTTTCAGTTAAATTTTCCTTTCTTAAGGTTTAAGTATGAGAAGCTTTGAAATAACATCCTTTTAGGAAGAAAAAAATGCAGTTGTGTTGGTTTGTGTCTTTCAAGAAGGAAATCAGAATGATTTTTCATACTTTAAACATGTTTAGTGCAAATTTCTTCATGTGTGTTCCCCAAGGCACTTTGATCGTGTCCCTTGTTGTTCTATGATCAGGAAAGAAGTATGATTGAATGTTACCAAACAGGCCATCTGACTGCTAATGCTTCTAGCTGAGGGTGATGTCCCAGCAGGCATGTCTTGAAGGGTGTGCAATTGAAATGTAAAATTCCTGTTGCAGAAATAGCACTAGAATTCCTCGTTACCATATGGTTTTGCTAAATAAAAGTAGTCAGGGGCTTGGATTCTGGTAGATTCATTGGAAACAGTGCTTACAAAAACTCCTATGCTGCAATTGTGTGTTTCTGGAGAATCTCAATATAGTCTCAAGTTTGTCAGCTGAACATGGAAGTGCCATCATGAGTTCTGTCACAGAACAGAGCTGGCACAAATGCGAGTTGCAGTAAGGAAGAACTTCAAGAGTGGTGTACTGTTACTGCAGGAACAGTGGCTGCCACAGTGCACATTTACAGTGACCACAGGTTCTCGGCTTTCTTCCTGCTTTCTGAGACTTTCCTGCCTTGTTAAAGCAGAGGGGTGAGAAGAAAGGAGGATTCTGCACCTGGTTTTCCTTTGGCTCTAAGAGATTTGAACTCTGTGGCCAGAAATGGAAGTTATGTTCTGGAGTTCCTGATCAGAAACATTCTTATTTGTCCACATCTAAGATATAACTCATTATGCACAAATAGGTTGTTTCTGAAAGCAGGGTATAAAACCACATGGTGTTAACATGTGTGCCCTGAAGGAGGCAAGGCATGGGGCCCTGGCTACTGAACAGAAGGGGAAGATCTTTTCCTCAATTCCAAAGGAAGGTACAATGAAACAAGTGGCCTGCTAAATGCATAGGCAATCTCTTCTCATCTCTGCAGATATTAAGGAACATAAAGCCAAAGCTAGCAAAACATGGGAGAGAGGTCTTCTAGAAGCTCTGTGGGGATAAAGCTTTACACTGAGTCTGAAGCTCTATGGCCAGGACCACAAAGCAAGCTTAACAGATAGCCCAGAACAACAACAAAACCCCACCTGAGTTTGTAGCAAATGGTATCTGTTGTAAATAGGGTCAGTACAACAGAAAGGACATCCCAGCATCCTGAAACTGAGGGGAAGGGGACATTCCCAAGCTTGTAAAACACGTAATGGTTGGAGTGCCTAGGATAGGTAGTGCAGTGCACTCTAATGGGACTGGGTCTGCTCTGACTTCAAGAGCTTATTTCTCCCCTTGCCGAAGTGCAATGGTGGAAGTTGTGCTAGAGCAGCAGAAAAACCTTCAGTCAAGTCTGGAAGACGTTGCACCCTTCAGAAGACTAAACCAGCAAAAAGACTTTATGCTGCAGCAGTTCCATCACATAAACATTCCCTGCTTTTCTTGGAGAACTGCCTTCCTCACGCAGTGGGTCTGGATACTGGCAAGGACTGTGCTTTCTGTTTTCCTTTACAGCAAGTTCCATAAAACTCTTATTTCAGTCCTCCTTGAGGACACGAAGGTGCACTTTGCATGGATGGGAGAGGAGCACTCAGTTCAACTTAAGACAGTGTTGCCTCCCCACAGAGTTAATATAGGTGGGTCACTATTCTGTAACCTCTTGCTGAAAATAAATGGTAGACGCCTTCATAGGTTCCAGTGCAAACTGTCCCCTCAGTCAGGAACTGGGAAATTCAGTGCATAAAGGATAGCCCTTTTAATGTGGGGGCTTTGCATCATGTTTGCCTCTTACAGTTTGGATCTGGGAGCAGACTGGAGCAAGACCCTCATGTCTAGCAGTGCTTTCTCAAGGTAATGTGCCATGCGGGCTGCGTTTGTGTCAGCACAGCTGTTGAATGCAGAAATTGCAAAGTTGATATGCTCATCCATAGGGTTATAACAGATTCCATAGCCATCTGGAACCACGGGGCCAAAACACATCACACAGTCTGTCTTTGCTGGGACCTGTGGAGACAATGCCATTAAAACCGGAACCAGACAGAGAAATGTAGCCATTGCATGCTACCAGCAATGTCAACAGCAGCAGAAGCTGCCACTTCGGGTGATCTTGGCTTTGGTTATGCTATTCTTTTTGTAGGGCTGAGGGGGACTGCGGCAGCTGTAATCGGATCTCCAACTTCACTGGTAGCAGGCTTAATGTTTCTGGCCCTACATGAAGATTAGTTGCTAACAGAAGGGAATTGAAGGAGAAATGTGGAGAAGAAAGGCAATGAAAAGAGAGAGCATTTCTGCCTTTGCTCTGGATGAGTCCTACCTGGCTGGTGGAGAGGTTGAAGTGCATTGCAATAGCATATGCTGTGTCCATGAACAGTTCAGGTATGCTCACTAGGTCCTCGATAGCTTGAAGCTTCAGGCCTAAGAGGTGGCGGTCTATTGCATTGCCCCTTACTGCCTGGAAGGAAAGAAGGCTACATGAAAGCCTGTTCAGCAGCAAGTGAGAAGAACTACCCATTTCTCTGGGTTAAAGAGCAGAACACTTCTGAAAATCTCTTAAGTGCTTAAAGTTAGGAGGAAACTCTGTCTTGCCTTTAGGACTGTAGGTCTTGTTTGTGAGGACTCTGAAATTAAAACACACCAGTGGAACCAAGCTTAAAGTTCCTGCCTATGGACTCCCTCTGATTTAAGGGATCCTCATGCAACTTTGGCATTTATCAGCAACAGTGATAGTGAGAACTGAAGCTGTGTTCATATTTGTTTCTCTCAGATCAGTCACGAGAGACTTCTGAACCACTAGTTAGAGAAGATTCAGTCTGTGGCCTAAGGCATTCTCAGATTGAACTTAGACCTATGATCAGCACTAATAGTGACATTGCTGTGTCAGCAGAGAAAGCTCTTGAGGTCTGATCTTTCCCCAGAACCCTCATCTGCAAGATAAAACCCCGAGCCTTGGTACAGACTCACCATATCAGTGTACTCCCTGTGGGCCTGGATAGCTCTCCTCAGCAAGTTGGCTTTCTCCTGGTCCTGAGAACACAGAGACCTGTCTGTAAGTTTTTCTGCAGAACAAAAACCTCATTTTGGCTGTTTCTCTCTGATGGAGGCATTTCTTGTGTGAATATATTAGATTCATTTTTAGAGTTACTAGATTTAATCTTTAAATCCTTAGATCTGCATTACTTCATTCTGAATGGAGTTCACCATCTGTCAGCAGCAGAACCTGGTCTGAGGAGCTGAACAGGCTTTTAGAAGGGACAAAGTACTTTTTGATGGCATTAGAAATGCCCACATTGTCTCCCAGGCTTTCAATACATGTGAAGGGAAAGACAAAGGAAACGCAACACTGTGTTTCAGGTTAACTTCACATGGGCTGCAGGTCTGTTCAGCCAAAACAGCTGCCATAGGGTGAGCCACGTCAGCACCTTTGCTCTTGAGGGGAGTCCTCTGACTCCACTTCAATCCTCACCGATTTGTCAGGGCTGTCCATTGACTGCACAAACTTCAAGGAGGCCACAGACGCGGAGCGGATGGTGTCTGTGCGGCCCAGGCGGAACATCCGCAGGGATGCGCTCTCGTAGGTGGCACAGGAATGGCCGTACATCCTGGAAGGTGGAGAAGGAAGTCACGGAGTGAGTTTGTCCTGGGAGAAATGGCCATGGGAGAAAAGCAGAGGAACTAAGGGGCAAGGGGAAGACGTTATGCGAGTGAATCCCTTTGACAGCTGACTTCTGATGCTTCCTTGCTAGGATGGAACAGGCATAGAGGGGTAAATCTCAGCTATTGTTTGGCAGCTGCCACAAGAGATCTGCTGGTCAGTCCCTGTGCATGGAGAAAACATGGGACTTGGGAAGCAAGCCATAGCAGCCTGTGAGAGATTTCTCTGTGCTGCCTTTATGAAGCTTACAAGTTTGATAGTGAAGAGGTGGTGAAGATGCCTATTGGTCTTACCTGTAATATGCTAGCTGCAAGGCCAACTGGATGAAAGCATCAGGACTTATCTTCTCTGACTTGGGGAAGTCTTTCCCAAATTGATGAAAGACCATGACTTTGATATCCAGGTCTTCGACCAACCTGCAAGGAAAGAAGGAGGGGTGCTCCTTTGCG
The DNA here is from genome assembly GCA_025447955.1 of Psilopsiagon aurifrons. Classification (NCBI taxonomy): domain Eukaryota; kingdom Metazoa; phylum Chordata; class Aves; order Psittaciformes; family Psittacidae; genus Psilopsiagon; species Psilopsiagon aurifrons. The sequence goes on along the minus strand of JAOEHY010029282.1, from coordinate 10,585 downwards.
TGTTGCTTATTCTTGTAACAAAGATGTGCATTTGCTTTCACAAGGCTCAGAGAGAATGGCCTATCTGGATCTGGACTATGGAGGACAGAGAGCTTCATCACACACAGATCTGTTCGAGCAGCACAATGGAGATGAGGTGGTTTTGGCCACTGCTGAAAATCTCCACCAGGTTAGGTGGGCTTCTGTGTGTGTGTGCTCATGCTCCAGTATCCCTAGTTAAACCCAGTAAAGCCTTCCTCTTTCTCAGTAAATGGGATGGAGCAGTAATTGCCCCTTTCCAGCGCCTCTGACTTGATTCCTAGCTTGTGGCTTTAGTGTCCTTTTCAGATAGGTTCAGTGCTGCTGACTCAAGAAATCACTGGGAAAAATCCCTGGCTGCAGTGGGGACTGAGTGAGTGCATCACTGAAATGAGTGCCTCATTTAAACCACTGACACGTTCGTAAGGAGAACATGAATGACTCCTTCAGTCACTCACCAGACCTCTCTACTGCTTTGTACTTACATGTTGAGGTCCTGCTTTGCTTTCTCTATGTCATTCTTGATTTCTGGAGTGATGTTAAACCGCAGCTTTTTGGGCATTGGCAAAGGAGTCGTGGGTGTTTTTATCATCCTGGGTTTCTTCCTGCAGAGAGAAACGGGCATGCTGAACCAGACCTTTAACACGAGGCTCCACTAAGCACACCTGAACCTGGGTAGAAATGCAGATCTCTGCTAGCACCTTGTGATAATAGTCACAGGCTGCAAAATTCCTCATGGTGCCACTACAGTGGTTTTTTGAAGGGAGTGAATGAAACTTCTGTGCCTTCTGCCCAAAAGAAACACCTCTCCCAGGTGAAAGTCCTGTTCACTCTGCCATTCCTAAGAGTGGCAGCAGCAGCAAAGCTTACCAGAGCAGCTTGGCCACTCGTTTCTCATCACAGGTACAAGAACTGCACTACCTAATGAGCAACCGTTACCCTTCCTTCAGAACAAGTTCCTAGGAATGAGCTGGGAAGACGTATGTTCCTGGGGAGTAGGGTCAAGTAGAGGAGGCAGGACTCACGTGTATTCCACAATGTGATCCAGAAGAGCAACTATGGGGGGGCCTTCTGCAGGAGCATGCTCATATACAAGACCACAGGAGCCATCTTCAGCAATGATGAACTAAGAGAAGCATGGGAGGACATTGTTGAGGACAGGCACGCAGTATGTGAAGCAGGAGCTGACTTACTCTTACTTTTCAATTAGCTGGAACATCTAAGCTTTATCCCATCAATGAAGACTTCCAAATAGGAAAAGAATAGCTGAAACCATTACAAGGAGTTCAACAGATAGGAGAAGAATCTTTTAAAAGTGCCATTGCTACTATCTACAAGCCAGGACACACCAAGTAACCAAGGGTTAAGTTGAATAGCAGCTGCTGTTGAAGGCTTGACAAGACTGAGTGGAGAAGAGATCAGAGGGATGCTGTGGGATGGCAGCTTGTGCTGGAAATGACAAAATGCCATTGGGCAGCTTCAGAAACAGGAGAAGTGAGAAGCCTCGAGGAGATACAAGGAACAGCCCTCCCTACGTTGGGGCTGCCTCCTAGCAGACGAGGCATTGTTCACCGCAGGCAGAACATTGATTTACAAGGAACACAAAGAACTGCTGTGCTGAGTAAGCGTGGGCAGAAGCAGCAAAAGAAACAAAAGTTCCTGAGGCAGAATGAGTGCTTGTGGTGACTGCCAGGGAAAACTGTAGGATCTCATGCTGTCAGCCACCACACCTTGGCTCTCCTATGAGATATACTCTTGATAGGAGAACTTTCCTGCAAAAGGTTTCGGGGCTTTCTTGGACCTTTGTAGCCTCAGGAAGCAGCAGCTCCTCCAGACCATGTCATCAGCATCTTTAGAGCATCAGCACTTACCTGGATGGTTTTGTCGAACCAGCGGTTCCCACTGTTCAAGCGACTGCCTCCTCCATGCAGCATCTGAGCGGCCACGGAGCTCTTGTAGGTGTCATCAGACACCCGTGGCATAGGTGCGTCCAGGCAGATAGTGCAGATGCTCTTCTCAATTGCACGCACGGATTCCTTGTTGGTCTTATCTGGAGGAGAAATGAACAGCACATGAGGAAAGGGAGTGGGAAAACATTGGAGGGAGGCTGAAATTTGAAAGAGCAGGTTTGAAAGACCCAGTGTTGGATTCCTGTTGTACCTCAATGCAATACTGGTTGTCCAGGGGTATACAGTTACTATAGCCAGCTGGGTTGTTATAGATGTGAGTGGGCTGCATTCACCCTCTCTATTTTCACATTTCTCACATCCCACCCATTTGCAAGGCGACAAACTCTGGGATTTCAGGTCTCAGACTTCACCTGTGTACCTTCCAAACCAAGAACACCCATACTTTGCAATGAAGTCACATTGCTGCTTTCAGGTGAAAAGCTCCTTACCTGTCCAGAACAAGCTTCCAAAGGAAACAACGGAGCAGAGCACAGCAGTGAGGTTGGTAGTTCAAGTAAGGGACTCGCATGTTAGGGGCTCTACAGACCTTTCAGAAGGTTGTTGTAGGCTTTTGCCCAGCTGTTTCGGTGGTTGGTGGTGAGGATCCCAATAGGTTCTTTGTTTGTTTGGAGGGAGGTGTTCCATATCTTCTCCAGCTGAACAAAGATCTGGTCAGTGGTAAGGGGACTTCCATCACTGTTGTAAACATCCAGCTCAAAGAACTGAAGGGGAGAAGGACAAGGACAGAGACAGAACATGAGAGATGATCTTCATTGCCCCGCCTCTTTGAGAAGGTAAGACCTGACCTAAGAACTCGGCTTGTAAGCGACCTTTGAAAGGATGCTTAGAATTGAGAGACCCAAGTCCAACCTCCCTTACAGGCTATAAATACAGTCCAGGTTTTAAGCAGCTCGGAAGCCGTGGTAGTGATGGCTGAAACGTGAGCAATTTCTGTTCCTCAGACTCAGCTGTGGTGGTAGGGTCTGTTATTCAATTTCCACTTCCCATTTCCAATTCCGGATATGGTCTCTAGGCATTGAGAGACAGGACTTGCAGGGACAGAAACCAGGAAGAGAGAGGTTTTCTGCCTCATAGTCTGTTGCTCACGCATGGCAATCCCAGCTGGTGGCCAGAGCGGATAAAGGGAGCAGGAATAAATCCCTGGTGAGGCCAACCTTGCTGTTCCCTTTCCTCTGGACGGCCCCTAGCAGAAAGGGACACCTACCTCTAAACACCCCTCAAGAGCTCACCATACCTGGAAGTTGTGAACCACTGTGATGTGTCTGGATTGGCTCTTGCCTTTGGCATAGTTGATGATGCTGTCTCGCTTGGGCCCGGGGATGCGGCAGGATGAGAGGATATGGTAGTACTGGTTCATGCAGAGGGGCTTCCCACCCATGTACTCCACTGGAAGGGTCTCACTGGAGATACAGCAAGGTAAGGAGGAAGGGAGAGGGAAAAGAGATCAGTCAGAAGGTTTGCACTCCCCACACAACAGAGAACAGGCTCAGCCATGCAGCTGCTGTCACCTACTCCAGCAAGACCTAAACGTCTTGGTGCTGATGGTATAAAAAGGGCCTGTCATTTCCCATTCCTCCCAGCTTCCTTACTAGGGGCTACAAATGACGCCTCTTTGCTGGCCTTTCATTTCCTCTCTGTAACACCAGAGTAAAAGATCTCTGGACCTACTACATAGCTTAGCATCCACCAGAAAGGAATCCAGGGCAGGATATACTGGCAGATGTGTTTGTTTCCTATGAAATGGCAGAAAGAGGGTTTTGGCTGTAATTTTGTGTGGTGAGTGTCTTAGTGTGACTCATGAACTAGACTGGGACTCGATGGATTACTAGAGCAGTCATATTCCAACTGCCCTTTGCAGCGCTAGCCCTGAGCCTTGTCTGAATTTGGATGTAAAGGTGTAATGTTGGTAATGTGTTGGTAAATGTATTTTTGGAGCATAAGTAAAGCACATTTAGCAGAGTTGGTGATCAGAAAGAGAAAGGGTCAGGAGGAAGAAGTTTCTGTAGAGCTTATCTCATCTAACTGGGAGATGAGAAACAGCAAACCCAAACCAAGAGGAGCAGATACTGCTGCCTGAGCTGCAACTTGTTCTGTGGGCAGACAGAAGCATGTAGCTGTTCAGAACTGTCCATCAGGCGCGCTCCCTCTAAGCATGTACACCTGCCAATGGAAGTATTAAGGTAAACAGAGAAGGTGAAGAAAGCAAAGTTAAATTTGCTTTTTCCAGTTGTGGTGATGTTGGTTGCGATATCTCATTTCAAATGCATGCTCTCTTCTCTTGCCTTCCCATTCGGAAGGGAGATTTATGGACTAGGTTCAGCCTCTGACAGGAGCACGTGAGAAGCCAGGCGGGTCACTAACTCACTTGTCAATCATAGACTTGAAATCCAAGATGCCCTCAATCAGCTTGGCAGCAAACCTGGAAAAATATCAAACGTGACAAGTTAAGATTCAAACAGAACATCCAGGGCTGAGGGAGGAGCTGGGAGGGCTGCAGAGCTGCTCCCGGCTCCTTTCACAGCTCAGCCTTTCTGCCAAGCCCCTGGTTAGTTGATGCAGCCACTCTGGGGTTGTGGTTTGAGATTGCTGGACAGTCCTACCATGTACAACTTTCTTTACTGTATCTTGCTGTGTAACCAAGGGACTCTGGACAACTTTCAAGAACTCAGGGTTCAGTCCAGATGCATGACCCTTTAACAGCAGCATTTCTTACTGATGTGTTGTGATTTTATCCTAATTCTGAGTCTTAAAATGCTTATTAAAATAGCACCAAGAAAAGGGGATTTCTGCCCTTCCCTGGCCAGGGGCTACCTCTGTGTTTCAAACCAAGAGACAGCTGTATCTCCCTGCACCCAAAACTCACCACTGCTGACTTAGTTCCTGCCTGATAAATGTTCTGCTGCTAATGCACTTCCTAAGAGCACTCCTGTGGCATTGTGGGGTCTGAAAAAAATGCAGGCAACGCTGCATGCTGCCACTGAGGGGTTGTGCTTACCAGGATCCACATAAACACAGCAGGGAGGGAAGCTGGGACAGGCCACATCAAACTGACAGGTTGGCCTACTCTGACCCAAGAGCTCTCACCCACACGCAGGAGGTGGGAGGTCACTGTGACAAGAGGTTGCAGTCAGCTGAGCTTCAAAGGCTTTAAAGTGGTGCAAGCATTTGGCATTTGCAGGCAGTGTTGTGTAGGTTTGCTCAGCCTCCTCATCCCTAGTAAAGATCAAAGGATGTAACTCCAAGAATCTGAGGGCTGTTAAACAAACAAGTCATCCTGCAAGAGAGTTTTCCAGTTTCCCAGCTTTATTGCAAATCCTGAGGCAGTAAACCAGCTGGGAAACATCAGTGAGAGAGCCTGTGCGCCTTCCCAGAGAGCAAACAGCCTGGGAGCAGAGGCAGGGATTGAAGGGCAGAGGGGGCAAGAAGTTAGATGACTTGGTTTTGGCCAGCAGTGTGGCCGGATTGAGGGATGGAGAACTCTGCTTTCTACGCTTGTCTTCTGGTTGCTGAAGCTTTAGTCGCAAGCTGTCAAACTTCTTTCTGCAGCTGCAAACCATACAAACATGCATGTGGATTGTATTTGACATAGGAGCCAGCTGCTCAGTTCCACTGGTTGGGGCACTGTTGTTGCTCCAGATCTTATCTTCTGCTTGGGTAAGTTAAGAGTGAATAATATGAGAGAGAGCTTTCAAAGATGTTTGGTCCTGCACTGTCCCTGTAAAGGCACCTCAGGTGTAGCCAAGGAAGCAGAAGGGAGGGTTTGTTCTCAGCCTCACTGCTCCTCTTTTGATCTGCAGAGCAGTGATGACTGGTAACTGTGGCAAAGGTAAAGCTGCATAAAGGTCAGTGCTAAAGTTTTGCAGATGGACTTAACACTTGTCATGGTGGTAAAAAACTAAAGGGAGAATACAGGGAAGAGAGGACATGGCAGGGTTTGACTGCAAGGGAAAGCTCCAAGTGGAGGGGCTGCTCAGTGTTAAGTTTCCCAAGCCACAACAAGTGAAATAGCACAACAGGGTGCAGTCCTCTGCAGAACAGGCTGAATGACAGTGCCTGCAGAGGCTCCCTCATCGCTATCAACTAGCAAACTCCAGAGGCATTCCTGGTTTAGTCTCCCTTATGTGCCTGGGCTACTTTTTCGTGCCTCCTTTAACTTCACACACAATCTTAGTGCCTCTTAGTCTTCAGTGTGTCAGATAATCCTGACAATGCCTCCAGGCTGTGATTTGTCCATCTTGCAGTGAATTTCTGTGCTAGAGCAAAGGCTGATAGATAGGTTTTCAATCCCTGTTTAGTACCTGAAGCACTGGACTCCTTGTTTTCCCCCCTTGACAAAATACTTAGTCTGGTGCAACCTGAAGCTTCCTTATCTCTACAGCCCTCTTGCACAGCACAGACCACTGTCAAACTTGGGGACCACATGATGATTACTCTTTTCCAATTAGCCTAAATACCCTCCTCCCTGTCCAGCAGAGATAGCTCATCCCATCTGAAACCTAGGGGGAAGTAGAAAAGGACTTTACCTGAGCTGGCCTTGTCGATCCAGAAAATCCTGCTTGGGTAGAACCACACCTGGGCTGGAGTGGACCACAACGGGCAGGCGGTACTCCAGGTAAGCTGTCTTCAGCCACCAGTCTGAGAGCTGGCATGGAGAAAGGCGACATTGAGGTATGGCATCTGCTGCTGTCTGACCCAAGCCTGCCCGAATGCTCTCAGCATCCTGCCCCCACTTTGCAAACAACTCTTTGGGTTCTGCGCTTTGCACATGGAAGGGTAGAGAGGGGTTTGAACAAGGAGGTGGGGGCTCTTGGTGCAGAGCTTGAGCAGAGGCTTTTCTTCAACATCTTGAAGCAGCTGTGTGGTGCTAACAGGTTAGAGGCTTCAGAAGCCACAGACAGGGTCAATGACTCCCTGTTGTGCCATAAATCTCTCTGCACACCCAAGTGCTGGTGAGGAGCTGGCACAGCTCAGCAGCAGAAGGTGATGCCATAAAACCAGAGGTGCCAGTGGATGCGGCCGGGACATTGGAGAGGTGTGGGTGACACCCTCCAGAGCCTGGGGCCTGACCTACCCAGTTCTCTGTTTTCTTGGCTCTTCTCTCCAGGCCTCTCTGCAGCCTCTCCCCGACACCTCCTGGTTTGCAGAACTCAGCCACCAGCTCCTGCGTGTGGTTCAGCTCCTCCTCGCTGATGATGGGCTGCAGAGCCAGCAGGTACCGGTCCAGCGTCTGCTGCAGCGGCGGCACTGGGAGATGGGGCAGTGCTTCCTGATGGACATGGAATCTGCCTGGGATCTTGCCTAAAGCTGTTGGCTTCAGCAGGCCACAAGGCCTGGCCTGCAGAGCACAGAGCAAATGTCAAGACAAAGCTTCCCCCTCGTGTGGTAGCAAATAACCTGGATCTGGGAGCATCCAGCCCAGCCTCTCTGGATCATCACGTGGATGTCTCTGCACAAGAGCAGAGCACACAAAGTGCAAAAGCAAGGCACAAGTCTGCTGGCTGTGTGCTACAGGTGGTTGTAGGACATCAAGAAAAGCTGCAAAAGGGAAACTTGATCTCCCAAGACACTGATTCTCAGCTTGTCAGAGGAAATACTGCCAAAATAATGATGTATCTCCCACTCTCTGGGCACCTTTCCAGCCTCCATGCATTTGACAAGTCAAACCCTTCAATCCCACGGTGATTGCGAAGAAAGTAAATCACGAAAGAAATACTCATCTTACTGTCAGAAATGGCTCCATTCCTTCTTATAGCTGCCTAAGGTTAGAAAGTTAAGCAGAACCCATGTGCCAAATCAAACTACCCACCAGACTTTGAGGAGGCAGAATGTAGGAAACTTTGGAGCAGGATTAAAATGCCTCTTCCCTCACTGGACAGGGATCATACATCGCAGTGACGGTCAGGGAAGAACTGCCTGTGATGTGTAGGCCTTGGGCCAATGCTCCTTTACGCTGGTGAACCTCCCAATTACTGGAGGACCCAGCTACCAAGAGAACTCTACCCAGTTGTACCAGTGGGGGACTGGCCAGATTACAGGAGCCTTTGGAGAGGGAACAGGGGGAGTTGTTCAGGAAACTCTCTCCTGAAGTCTGATGGAGTCATGTGGAAGTGAAAGCCTTAGAAACCACCATACCATTTATCTGGGTGGAGAAATGGAATGGAGCAAACCCAGCAGCTAACCAGGAAATGAGCTTGCCAGTTTTCTCTCAAAAGAATACCAATGTGTGAAGATCATCTTCAGCGTGAAGATGTTTAAATTGTACTTTAAAGGTTTTCAGTTCTCTCTGCTCCTCCCCCCCACTGGATCCACGTTCTCCAACAGAACTCTGGACTCTGCACTGTCAGTGCACTGCAGTGCAATGGAGGGCGCAAAGCCAGCGAGAACATTCCCTTTGATTTCCAAGGCAATGAGAAGATAGCTGTCCCCCCACCTCCTCCCAGCACAGAGAAGAAGAAAGGAGCTAAATCTGCAAGGTGACAAAGCCTCTGCGTGGTACTGAGACCCCAGAACTATGAGACTGAGGTCTGGAGAAGGTATGTTAAGAACAAGAGAAGGGGGAATTGCTGAAGCATGAAAGTGGAGCTGGGCTGGGAAGAAATAAAGGGTGTTAATGCCGGCAGTGTGGGCATACCGTACCTCCTCTGCTTGCTGCTGCTTCCTATCCATGGCTGGTAGGACAGGAAAGACCGTAAAGCTCTCTCTCTGCCTGTCTCGGTTTCCTCTTCCACCTGGCAACGTGCTGCCCGTGCAGGGCATCACCTCATTAGTAAACTGCCACGTGACTGCTCTGCTCAGAGGGCTCGAGGCCAGGCCCAGGAGAGGTCGGGGGGAATCAGACCATCAGCGTGCATCAGCTGCCACCAAGGAGCCTTTCTGGGAACCCTCCCGTGGCCACCAACCGTCAGCCCTGCACTGCCCCGTTGGTGCTTCCTTATTAGAGTCTCGTGCTGAGCCTCCAGCCATGGCAGAAGTGAAGGTGCAGGGGATGTTGTTCCCTCAGCCTCTGCCAGGACTGTTTTCATGCCTGGTGGGAGAGGAGCCTGAATATCTGCCAGGAGAGACCCCAATCTGTGTCTTGGAAGCACGTGCCGCTGGATGAGGTGAGCTGCTGTGGTGGTGGGCAATTTAGGGCCCTTGCTCAGGCAAAGGTGGCTGGAGAGGGTGTCAGAGGAGGGCAGCTCTCCAGCAGGAACCAGACATGAGCCACCATCTCTGTAGGCGATGTAGGATTAGTTGGACATGGGAACGCATTCACTCTGGGGCAAAAGGCAGTGTCGTAACTACCCTCATGCTTCATGCATGGCCATTATTGCAAGATGAGGCTTTGGGCAGTTCTGGGTTGTCAACCCTTAAAGTAAAATAGGTATCTCCATAGCAGGGCAACACCAGAAGGCTGCAGTCATGAGGAATATCACCCTGTCCTTTGTGTCTGTGGGCAGACAAGCTCAGTCTTCTACATAGCTAAGATCAGGTATGATGATTCCAAACGATTCTTGGATTTCTCCTGTTACCAAAGGGAAAATCTAAACCAAATCAATTGTTAAAACGTGGAGCACATTTGGATCTTTCTTCTTTCACCTCCTCTGGTTGGTTTGATGTGAAACTCAAGTGTTTGGTGGGAAGAGGAACAGGGATGGCAGCTGAACACAGGCAGCGGCTGGCAGCAAATACTCCACCTCTCCCCACAGGCAGCAGGGAAACCAACACCAGCGGAGAGCAGGGTGTGCAGGCAGGGGCAGCTCGTGGGCTGGCATTGCTCCCCAGCCACGTTCCAACGCCGCAGATGACCTTCTCCAGAGCCTGCAGAGCGGGTGGGAAGTGCACCTACAGCCTGTGGCGGGGGCAGTGCCTGATTCCCTGCATGGCCACAGTGCCTAGTGTCAGATGACAGAGGCTTGTCCCTTCATTTCTAAGTTAGAAGCTAAACTACCCTCTAGGCCAGAGCCAACCAGCCCCTCAGAAAGTGTCGCCAGGAGCACATCCATCCACGTAGCTGCTGTCATCCCGCTCTGCCTTCTCCTCCCTGGGGTCCATCAGTGCAATAGACAGTCACACTAGGTGTGGGGCTGACAGCTCTGCTCTATGTGTAGCCTTCCCCTGGCTTGCAGGGAAAATCATATTTTAAGGCAAAGCTTGCAGCTACAGATGGCTGCTCCTTGGGCCTCTGACCAGCACCCACCTTCCCTGCCCCAAGCCCTCCATCTCTGGTGACCAGCGCCCCGAGCCACTGAAGAACCCAAGTTAACCTGAGCAGCGTCCCTCCTGCCACTGGGTAAGCAGCACTCCCATGGCTCCCTTCCCACACTCCTCACAACCAAGATCCTCTGAGCGCAACGCCTCAGCCTCCATCCATACAGCCCTGCCATGGTTCTCCTCCAGGCTGAGGGTGCGGGGCCGGACCCTGACGGCACCAACACGGTCACACTGGGGTGGCCCTTTGGAGATCTGCGGCGCCATCTCCTCCCTCATAGACCCAACCAGGCTGGAAAAGACCTTTAAGCTCATTAAGCCCAACCGCTCCCAGCACTGCCCCGGCCACCACCAACCCACGGCACTGAGGCATCGTCCGCACGGGGTGTGAACCCCTGCAGGGACGG
>JAOEHY010029281.1:0-33364 GCA_025447955.1 Psilopsiagon aurifrons | reverse complement strand
TTATTATTGGTGGTAGCAGCAGTGGTTTGTGTTATACCTCAGTTACTGGACTGTTCTTATCTCAACCCATGGGTGTTACATTCTTTCAAGTCTCCTCTCCATCCCTCTGGGAGCAGGGAGGCAAAAAGAGGGGAGTGAGCGAGCTGCTGCATGGTTCTGAGTTACCAGTTGGGCTTAAACCACAGCATATAGCAACACACAGGGTTGTGCACAGCATACACCCTTGGGGCAGTCACAGCACCAAAGGAAGGGACAGGTAAAGGATGCTCTCCCCAGCTTGCCAGCTCCCTTCACAGCTGGGCACAAGGGTGAGGAGGGATGGAGCTGCTGGAGATGCAGTGTCACCTCAGAGCAAATCACACACCCCAGTGACCATCAGGGTAGATTGTGACAAATGGTCTGGAATGCTCCATGCACGATGGAGGAGATGTTTGTGTCTCACACAAGCACCCCCTCTTGCAAGCATTTACGTTCTGCTTTCCTATTTCTTTCTTTTGTAGGAAAATGTGTCCCTTCCTTTGGTTCAGACAGGTGGGAATAGGCTGGCCCTCCTCTCACAGAACTCACATAGGTACTGCTGCTCCAGACTTGGTTTTATATGACAGACCAGACCCCCAGCTGTCAGAGATCTCTCTTCAGAGCTCCCTGTAATCCTCATCGGGCAAAGAACTAAGGAAAATGCAATATCAATCTTCATAATTTCTATTGCTTGCCCTCTCTGTCTGTGAAATCTGACAGTTGGTCCTGTGAGAACAGGCTCTGTGGCAGCTCATGTTCATGAGGCCAAACAAGATGTTCAGATTATTTCTTTTAGCCTTGTCCTCCTCCTGTCAACTAGTAATAAGGTCCTGCACAGATATACGAATTATTTTTATTAGCATTGCATCATCAAGCAATGAGTCCCTTTCAGGTTTCAGTGTCATCTTTCTTCTGGATCAGTTGTGGTATGGACCACTTCCACCCATTTTAGAGATGTGCCTTATGTTTTTCACCCCGAGTTCTACCTTCTAGCTATTCCAGTGGAGCTTCCAGGTTATCTGTATCCAACTAGAGTTGGCCAGTCTTCCCAACATTATTACTAGGCTATCTCCAACTTCTGAGTCCTAGAGACCGTCCCCAGCGCCTTATGTGCCACAGAAGCCCAACTGATCGGCTACAGAGAACCTGTGAAAAAAAGAACAGGGCATACCCATGACATTTGTCCTCTAGACTCCTTGCTTCTTTCTTTCCTGCATCCATAACTTGAAGGCAGCTCTGCCTCTGTGAGGACTGCTTGTTCTCCAGTTGCTACACCTGCGGTTACTGTTTGCAGAGATCATCTCCAAGACTTCAGCCACTTCTCTGATTTTTCTACAGGGAGAAAAATACACTAATTTTCTACTAATTTCCCTGAGAGCTTCTTGTTGTTTGTATTCCTGTGCATTCCCAAGTCCGTTCGACCTTTTACAAGCCTTAGCTTCCCTTGCTAGCTTTGCTTACCTAGCTTTGCTGGGGAGAGCAGCACAGCTGTCTTCCCACAATTCTGAAGAGCTTTTCTGTGCACAGCCTATTTTTTCTGCAGTCACCCACTCCTAACACAACAGGAGGATGAGGGCTGAACGCCTACACCAGCAGAAAGAGCCCTTCTCCTTGGAGGGTAAGAGAACTGAGTCAGCACAACAGAAGTAACACAACAAGATCTTAAATACATGGGGTTGAAAGGAATTTTTTTGCTTTCACTTTCAGCACCCTCCACTTGCCAGAAATGTGTCCTGTTACAAGCATGCTCTGTCTTAAGACATTAAGTCTGGCTGCCTGGTATTCAGACAGAAAGGCAATTACATTATTCTGACAGTTAAAAAGATTCAGAAATTGTTCTTCTTGGACAATCCATGCTGATTTGCACTGTGCCTGTGTTGCTCCTTAGCCTAAATAAGCCTTCTCAAAAATGTTATCACCATCCCTTGTATACAGACAGAGAGAGAATGCAATCACATAGTGAAAAATCAGTCTATAAATCCATGCTGCATTCCATCTATACTCCATTCAACTATATAACTATTTCTTTTTCCTTGAACATATATTTTCCAGTCTGAAGACCCAGTAGCAGACCAAATGATTTTTTTCTTCCCTTTCTTAACTACAGGCATTACATTTGCTATTCTCCAGTCATACCCAAACGCAGAGACTCATTAGTATTACACTTATTCAGGTAACATGCATAGTCTGTTATGTATGCATCCCTGCATGTAACCTGAGGACCCAAGAGCCACGGCACAGGCTGTCTTCCCTTGTGTCATCTCTAGGAGCAGATGTCTAGTCGGAAGTGTGAGGACATGAATACTTTTTCCAGCCCCAGGTGATCTGTAGTTTGTACTGACTGATTGCATTAAATAAGCAACCCTTTAATATCCACCACTCTGTGGTTCTGTAGGCTTCATTTGGCAGAATAATCTACAGCAGATGAGTTATGTTAAACAGAGGGTCCTGATCCATACTGGTCATAGAATTGCAAAATAATTTAGGCTGGAAAGAGCCTCTGGAGGTCAACTGGTCCCACCCCTCTGATCAGACAGCATTCAAGTAAAAGAAACTGAATAATAGACTATGTGCTGCAAAAACTAAGCCACTGCAATACAACAAACAGCTGGCAACAAACACACACATCCCAGAAAAAAAGAGAAGCCACACAAACAACCTACACTGGAATCACTTGCAGAACAGATCCACCACAGGAAAATATGGGGAGTTTCCTTCTCTCAGAAGCACTGTGCTGGGAGATCATCTGGACAGGAGCTCTCCACAGGCTATTTACATCTGCATTAGTGGATAACGAAGACAAATGGCAAAGTTTCTGTGGCACTGTTTGGAGGGCCCTTTACCATGGTTATATCTACATGCATTGCCAATCCATTTTTCAGACTTCTCATTAATATCTCTAATGCATAATTGCAGTCAAAATCAGTCACTGAATCATGCATTTTATGAGCTCATGCTTACCCGTTCATACTATTAATAATAATATCTCTGCATAATGTGAACACTTGCTGCAAAACAAGTCCACCAGCCCTTCTGGTTTACGTCTTAAAATATAGCAGAGCTGGTTTTAGGCACCTGTCAACTTCTTTATATTAATTATCAGCACCATCTATACTGAAATCTGAGTCACATGAGTTTGGGCAGGACCATTAATTACCATGAATCTCTTCTCAACTCTTCCTACCCGAATGCCTCCTTCTTATGATGTGCTCTCTATACATTTACATACCTAGCTCCTCTTTGCACACTCCTGCTCAGCTTGACTTCAGTAATTTTCACATTAAATCTACAATATTTGTTTCCCAAGGTGAAACTGCTTCTAGAGACCCTTTTCTATTTCTTATGTCCATATCCTTCTACAGGTGGTTACTCCTCCCCTATGAGCCCTCCACCATCGACCTCTCCTCCCGTTGCAGTTTGACAGGCAGACAAGTGTCCAAGAAGTCACCCCCAACCCTCATTCCCAAACCACAAGCAGATGACCAAGGTGAAAACCTCCCTTGGGTATTAACTCTACTGTCCCAGGAAAAAGTGGCACTGGGAAGATCCCAAAGGACTTGAGATGAAACGCACAGGGACGGAACACACACTGATTTACCCAAGTACTCCTGAGAACCGCAGATCCTAGCTTCTTGCAGATTTACTGGAAAGAATATATTTTCTCAATGCCACAAAGAGAGTGATGAAATTACATACTAGTGTCATGCTGGGTCAGTTGGGTTTGATCAGATCTCCCATTTTATATTAATATTCAGATACATGACCATGCCAGAGAGATGAATAATAGGATCTATTTCATTTCTCTGACAATATTAAACATAATAAAAAGTCTTACTATTATCCCATATCCTTCTCCATGAATTCTGGCCACAGACAGATCTTCTGTTGGTAATGGAAATGTCAGTTTGATTCATCTGTTCACCAGTTAATCCTTACCAAACAACTTCCAATATACAGCAAGCCATCCAAAAACATTCCTTTGGAAACAAGCCAGAACCAACATTCACTGTAGATTAGTTTTTACCCCTGTTTAGGCTTATAGCATTTCAGGTAGCTTTCCTACTTACTCTAATTTTAGCAGTGCCTCCAGCAGACCAGGAAAGAGGCAGATCATGGGACTTCTGTTAATCTGCAAATCTGAATTTATCGTTGGGAGACCAAATTCATTATTATACAGCTAGATGATGACAGTAGAGATGACCTTTCTGCAATGCCAGAAGTCTTATCCACACTGATCTAGGCATTTAATCAGGAGGGAGAAGTATAGATTATTATGTGTCAAAGGAAAAACTTTTTACCTATTCAGACAGTCAAGTATTAAAACATTGCATAGAGAGGTTGTGCAGTGGTTGTCCTAGAGGTTTTCCAGGCAAAACTGGATGAAACCCTCTGTGTAACCCGGTCTGACTTTTGTAAGGTAAAAAACAAAAAGTGCAGAAAGCAGACAGGAACACCTTTGATGAATGGAAGCACAGAGCCATGAATAACAACAGGCACAGCCCCATCAGTGTTTCACACTTGCTGAGCCACACTTGTAAGCAAGCCCGTTGACAGTCCTCAGTGTCCCAGCACAGCTCACTGGGCTGACTGACTCATTTTCCTGCCAACCACTCCGTGGTGCACCCTGTAAAGCTGAGGCGCAGCTGCTGCCTTAGTCCTCACCCTTTTTGATGGAAGATGAAAGCTCTCTCCTGCTCAAGATGAAAGTTCTTCCCCCAGCTCATTATAGACAGAAATGTCTTTTCTGGCAGCCACCTTATGCTGCCATCTGGCAGAAGAGAAATCTTAATCGAAAAGATGAAAGGGCTCAACTGCTCCCAGTTCATAACCTTTAACACAGGGCCCATCTCTTCTCCCAAGTACAGTGTTTTCCTTGCGCAAAAAGTCATTTCCCTGAGAAACCTTCACAGCCATAGCTGCTGCTTCTGTATTTCCCTACCCTTTATGCCTACAATGCTTGCTTTCCATCCAAGTCTTCGACCAACATCTGTTTCAGCTCCAGCCATACTGACTGGGACATGGTTTGGAGATCAGTTCAGTCCATGATCCTCAGCTGGCCTCACATTTTCAGGAGGCAACAGCTGAGTACAAGACTTCTCCTGGCCCTTACAATAGCTCTGATATGCAGTGTCTGGATCTAAAACTTCTTTTTTGCACTGCACCCACCCCCTGCCTCCTCCAGGGCCAGAAGACTTTCAAGTAGCTCATTATAGACATATATTTGCCAAGAAGATGGAGACTTGGTTATTTCTAAGTTTCTTTAGCATTCTCTCGCATTCACCTTGACACGCTTAGCCCAACTTGATGAACTGCCAAAACCTTCCTTTTCCAGTTAGGTTCAGATAAATTAAGGAACACAAGCAACTGAGCTCTGAAACAATGGATCTGTCTGCTGTATGTCCTTAGGTTTATGGTTCCCCAGAATCCACATCCTCTAGGAAAATCTCCACAAAATCTGTACATTCTGACATTTTTGGAAGTCCCATGAGCAACAGAGCAAAGATGCACACTAAGTCAAGTTGATTTTAATCCCATCAAAGAGACCTTTGAGTGAGCTGAAAGCTAAAGTTAGGATTTCACTGTGGTCTCCCTGTATTATTGGAACCTTCAAGAAATAAACAGCATACCTGGGGAAGGCTGCTAGCAGATCATAAGTGGTGGCTTTCCTTTCCTAATTAGAGCCAAAGCAGTGAGCTATGGGTGGAAGACCATGAAGTGTTGGAAGCAATAGTCCAGGCTGGGAAGCTCCGACCCTGCTGATCGTTAGGGTAGTCAGTTCTGTCCTTCAACCAAGAGCTAAGAAAGCAAACACTAGAAAGCCATCAGACAGAAGGTCTGTAGCCTTATTCTCACATTTTCCAGTAATTCCTAGGTCAGTAACACACAAATTGCAATTGTTTCTTTTTTTGCCTAGAATACAACACTGCAGCACTTCACAGGGTCCTGAGCCAGGGTGATGGGAGCTGATGCTATTAGACAAGAGTGGAAAATGGATCTCTTCCCAGCAAGATTTAGAGGCCAGTCGGACAGGAAATGACTCCAGGTGGGCACTCTGTCCCCATCTCTCAGCTCTTCCTGCAGCTAGGAGATTCACTCTATAATTGCTTTCTTAGTCCACATTTTATCCTCAGCTGACAGAATTCCATTAGGGTGATAGAAGCTGTGTGATAAAGGGATGTTTATGTCTCACATGGGCTGTAAGTCATTTCTCAGCAAACAAGCAAATAGTCACAGAAATGGGCAGAGAGACCATTGAGCCAGGAACTCTCCTTCTTGTGCTCTGAACACCAGGACCTCAGCACCCAAATGGAAGCAAACATTTTTCCAGTGTGTTATTCTCACCTCTGCTTCCCCTGATACTCTTCAGAGGAGACAATGTCAGTCAGTGCACATCTCTAGACTGAACATTTCTCTCTGCAGTATTTCTGAATGGACAACAATCCATCAGGCAGATGTGTAGCACCTGCACCCCTAGAAAAGAGGGCCCCATGGAAATAGGAGCCCCTGACACTGGAACTGGGATTGGTCCCAATGCTCATTCATGCTCCCTTACGCATTGTTCACATCCTCACATTATCACTGTCAGTGGGTCCCATCTCTGCTCATTCCAGTGTGTTACCTGCTATACAAGTATATCTTACATCTGTACTCCTGTCTCAGTAATACACAAACTTCATGTGTTCTATGCTGCCTTTTACACTATCACTGCATCACTGTTTGCTCCCTTGTCCAAAGAAAGGTGCCTCTTGCTGTTTAAATTCTGCTGTATTAAACCACAAAAAGGCAGAAATTGAAAAGAGAGGTTGCAGGTCTTTTCAGACATCCTGGTTTTCAGGTTACTCTGTGAAGACTGATATCTTTTTAGACTGGTATCTGTGACAACTGGTATCTTTTTAGAGATCATAAAGAGGCAGCATGACATGTACTCCCTCCCAGATTATTTCTTTATCCCTGCCCTTCTCAGTGTCATTGTGAGACAAATTAATTTGTGTTATCTTGATCCAACCCCTTTAAAGCAAGTCATCACAGGTAAAGGTGAGCCTCCAACACATGCAGGTTTTTGAGAAATTGGAACTGGGTAAAAGTTTAACAATTTACATCAAAGGCTTAAGCAAGATTTCATATTAATCCTTCTTTGTCCTTTGTTGTGCTTTTGACAATGTCAAATGATGATACTGAGCACATTCTTGCAGAATTACTCTTGTTGAAACTGTGCCTGACATTGACTGAAGTGCTCCACGGGGATTTCCATGATTGCATGTTTACTCTTTCCCTTTTCCCTCCTGTAAATCCTAGACTGACACAAATGACTTGTGATAGTTAAAAAATGGTGAAAAAGGTAACAAAAAGGGGTTTTGGGTTTTTTTAACCCTGATTCACTGTGGAAATTAATCGAGTAACTCTGAATATATAGGGCTGACTAGGACAATGAGTTTTCTTTGGTTATATAAAGGGTCATTGCATCTCAGCTCCAATTAGGAGGGCAAACGTTGACAACTACCCTACAGAGATTAATGAAGTATTTTCTAAGCATTATGCTACTTTCTATATATGACTGACTGGCATCAAGGACTTCATTAGGCCTTGCCTCAGTGGCATATATCATCCCAGAACAGACAGCAGCTGGCAAACCCTTCTTTCAGACAGACATAGCAGGGGAGGATGTCCCACAGCTTAACATTTGGAAATACTTTAAAGACTTTCATAGTCTTTCCACAGTGTGGCAATTGTGAGGAAACTCTTGAATAGGTAAAGAGAGCTGCTAGGAGAGGTTGACAGAGGTACAAGCCAGTACCCTAGGTGCCCAACCAGCTGCACTGGGTACAGATTTCCAGGCACAAAAGGTGTGAAAACTGGTTGCAGCTACCAACTAACCAGGGAAGAAGAGCAGGTGGTAGAGAAAGATGATGGAGTGTCTTGATTTCAGCTGGGACAGAGTTGATTTTCTTCGTAGTAGCTGGTGCAGTGCTGTGTTTTGGATTTAGGATGAGAACAGTGCTGATAACACACTGATATTTTAGTTGTTGCTCACCAGTGCTTATCTTGATCAGGGACTTTCCAGTTGCTTGTGCTCTGCCAGTGAGGAGGGCTACAGCCAGGACAGCTGATCTGAACTAGCCAAAGAGATATTCCATACTACAGAATGTCAAGCTGAGGATATAACCTGGGAAAAGTTGGCCGGAAGAAGCAGATCACTGCTCAATGACAGGCTGGGTATCAGTCAGTGGGTACTGAGCAATTGTGCTCTGCAACACTGCTGTTTGTAGGATTTTTTGTTTAGTATCTTTTCATTATTTCATTATTAGTATTAGCATTATACCTTATTTTAATTATTATCTGTTCTTATCTCAACCCATGAGTTTTAACTTTTTCTGATTCTCCTCCTCATCCCACTGCAGAAGGGGTGAGCGAGTGGCTGTGTGGGACTTAGCTGCCAGCTGGGGTTAAACCACAACAGAGAGAACTGTGAACCATCTGACCTTGACCAGGTATTCTGCAATAACTTAGAAAACCTGGATTTACCTCAAAGGATTAGGGTTGAAAACTCATTAGTCCATTGCATCGGATTTGAGATGCTCCAGACGGATACAGAGAAGACAGATGAGTATAGAAAGTCCTCTCCTCCTCATACCTTTTCTGATCAATAGGAAGGATGCTATTCTGCGCCAGGGAACCCGACAGATATAATTTCTTTGCAAATTCAGTGCAATTTGTTCAGCAGAACAAACAATGTGACAGGACTCATCTCACCTCGAGACTGCCTATATGACAATGGGATTGTGCCTTAAGTCTTAAAAACCTTGCAATAGCCTCTCCTTTTCCAAATGCACACATCTGAAACTGTTCGAAGCCTTACCAATAACCCTCCTTTCAGCTCCTCCTCTTTTTCATTGTGGAGTTGCATCTAAAGTTTATCCGATGTGGAGCAAAAATTAAAACTTGATTCTTGGTAGAGCTACACTGGTAAACACACTGGGGGAGACCTCTGAACAACAGAGGGTTCTTTTGTGACTCCACTTTGGAAAGAGCCTTTAAACAAAGTAGTTTGTATTTAGTACAAAATATATTTTGTTGCTCCATCAATACAGAGAAAACTGAGAAATGCATTGCTATCTTGTGTCTTTTCAGCCTAGCCATCAACAGTTAAGAAGCATGCTTTATATAAGCAAATACCCCAAATATTGCACTCCTGACTTAGTACAGAAAGGGAAGCAGCACATTTTGATTCTACATCAGAAGTTGCAGAAGTACATCTCTGCTTCACGTCTAAAAGCATATACTGACTCCAGATTTCAGTCCTCTCTGGAAACAATGAGCGAGCTCTAAATGAGAAAGGAATAATCTTTTATGGAAGAGATTTACAGGTAGACACAACTGAGAAATGTTCACAGAGAAGTACATTTGCATAGGTACAAATCCTGCAGCATAATTATTTGGTTAGAGTTTTTGCTTAAATCACTACATATGCAGAGTAGTTTGTGTTTAAAGATGCAGTTTGCTCCTTACCTTCTGCTAGTTAAAATGCATTTACTATTTCCCCAAACTGATGGTAGGTTGCTGGCAACACAACTGGTTGGTGCAGCACAGAGGTATGGCCTCCTTGTTCATATAACCAAATTCAGGCAAAATAGAAGAATAGAGCAGGGGGGTGGGGAAAATCAGACAGGTAACGACCATTTAAAAAAATCCTAAAAAAACAGAAAACTGAATTCATGCTTTAAATTTCATTACTAAAGTAAATGTCCTGTAGCAAAGAAAGCTTCTTCTCATAAGACAGGAGGTGGTTCAGCACTGGCAGACATGGAAAATCTTCCATTTGGATGACACATATCTTGGAGATGTAGATTGCAGCTATTTAGGGCTGGATGTATTTAAGACCTTCCAATCACAATCCCATGTTATCTTTTCCTCCTCTGCAGTCCTTTCTCACATATGCAAGTTTTTGGACGCAAAGCTGTTAAGGAAAATAAAGTGCTGTTTTAAGTCTGTACCTGTATTAACAGTGAAACCACAGACTAAAATGAGGAAGAAACATGTCTATTTCTCTTTCCATCTCAGAAGGAAAGCTAAGCTACTCTTCTCAGTAATGTTTCTTACACTGACAGTGAGTGTTGCCAATTTTTTCACAGTCCTGTGGAACCACTTTCCTGGGGAATCTGGTCTGAATTCAATGTTGACACTATTCCAAATAGGAGGTTGGGCCGTCCCACAGTAGGGGACCACCCCTGAGTTCTCCTCCAACCCAAATCATTCTACAAATCTATGTTATCAACTACTGTGGCTGATATAAGCAAGTTCTACAGAGGAGACGTGAGGTAGATGGCAACAGACAGTCCTCAGCTGCTGACTTCAGAGGTGCTCTGTGTACTTAATGTTTGGACAATAGATGTGATGGCCATGGCAACAACAGCTATTCTCTACTGGACATAAGCTATGTCTGCACTGGAACCCAGGATGTCATTACAACAGGCACAGAGATATTCAAAATACTTTTGGCACAGCTAGTGCTAATACACTGACAACTTTGAAACCATATTTGCACAGGCAATGGCATTTCAAATCCTTCTCCTACAGAGACGTTATTAAAAACCATCAAATAATTTCTGCAACACTTTCTAGAGGAACTAATTGGAGAAAGTGTCATGCTCAGGAGAGAAAACCAATCATGAATATACCAGCTTGGCTGAGAGTTTGCAATGCATTTAAGGAGCTTTTCTGAGTAATTTACAATGAATGACTGGGACTCTTCAGACTATAAATACAATCTACTCTCTCTCTTCATGAAAAAAAAAGAGGTTGTCTTTTTAATTATCACTTTGTAAGAGAAAAGACCAACCAGAAAGACAGTGGGAGGAATAAAGTCAACATGTTTTACCCCTTGTTACACTTATTATAATTTTGCATTTGCTTGAGGAGCAATAAGCAGCTGATTCTGAGACACACATGTATCATCTCTAAAGCTGCTCAAAAGGCCAGTGAGGATGCAATGAGCCTATTATTCCAAAAGCTCTCTATGAAGCTGTACAATTGACACCAATTTTTAGTTTATCTTCAGTCAGTTTCTCTTCTGAGGACTTCTGTGTATGTGTTAATACACACTATGAGTACACGCCACATATGTCTTTGATTTATATTGTCCACCTTCTGATATAGATAAAGAATAAAAATCCAGTGGAGCATGACATTCCTGGTTTGCCTTTCTATAGTAGAAAAAGTAGAGCTAGATACATAAAATAGGTGTAAGTCTCCCATCTTTTCCCAGTTTAGGTCTATAACAATGTTCACTACCCATAGTGTCTCTGTAGAAAGTGAGAAGAAAACTGTAGAAGACAGAACTAACCTGGATCAGCCACAGCCTGCTTCTTTTTGCTGTTTGTAACAATCTCATTTTCATTCATCATTCGTACATCCTGATCTCCCACATGATTGCTGGAAAGATTAAAATCAGTATAATAGCCAAAATAATCAACACTGTGAGAAGTTATGAGAGTTATGCAAAAGGTTACCAAATAAGTTATTTAAGTCCTAGAGGCTAAACAAAGCTATGAAGCAGAGCCACATTATGTGAAACTATTCAGAAAGGAAAGGCATTCTGTCTGCAGCCACCTGAAGGATTTCTTGCCAGTTTTAATTAGTAGCATTTGTTCAGGCACACATTCAAATAGAAATACCATATTCACCCTACAATTTCCATGCCTGCCTACACAGCTGGAACTACATTAACCAAAAAGAGAGATTTTAAATCAGCACTGTTCAAAGATGGTGTAAAAATCCCTATATGAAACTTATCACTGTTTTGTAATGTTGATATAGCATTATTTGAAAATTTTCTGAACTAAACAAAATCCATTCAGTGTGACAAGTTTTGTTTGCAGGCTGCTGCAAAATGTTGATGATTTCTTTTGGGGAAAGAAGTAGTAACTTCAAAGTTAAATGAAATTAAACAACTTGCGGGAAAAAAACACGTGAGCTGAATTGAAAGTTAAAGAAAACATCACTAATAGCATCTCACTCTCCTATAGACAAACACAAACCATCCATGCTTTTGGAAAAAAAAAAAAAATGTATTTTTCTTCTCTCTACAAATACTGCACAAAACAGGATTTTATTTTTTGCAGAAAAATGTAATGTCTCTCAAACTGCCAGAGTGAAAGAGGGGAACCAATCCTGAAGTAAATCAGAACATACACCATTGGTGATGATATCAGACTCCAGTTTGGGGTTCATAAAATATTGAGCAGTGACATGTGAGAGAGAATAGGCCAAAATTAGAGGTAACAACACATAGAAGCTCAAGAGCATTTTTAAAATGGAGTGATATTACCCAGCATGTAGCAAGGGATTTGTCTTCTCTTGCTTACATACCTATACTTTAGTAGACTAGTAGGTGAAAAAAAGGAAAATAAGATTGCAAACCAGGCTAAAAAGGAAGACCAAGAAAGCTTTTGCACAGAAATCCAGAAGAGAACAGCATGTTCTTGATTGGAAACCAGATCAGTTTGTGTGACACCAAAAGTACGCCTCTCTTAAAACTAAAGCAAAGGATATAGGTCTTATAAATATATGGGAAGGAAGTTATGTGAAAAAGATCTGTGATTACAGCTGGTGCTTCTCTGCTTCCAATAAAGTAACTTTATTTCTAGAAAGATATTAAAGTGAAGAAAGTCAAGGTTCATTTCTCCTCCTTCTTCCTATATCCCACCGAAAAAATATTCTCACATTTATATTTCCTTGAGACATTTTCATTTCTGTAACTTTTTCACTTGAAAAATTGTTTACCTCCAAAATGTACCATGGCAACACAGCCACTTGTACAAAAACATGAATCTAACACAATACATCCAAACAACAATAATTTATTTCAGTATCTGACAGTACCAATGGCCAACAACCAATGCTTTATAGAAACATGGGAAAACAAAACCCACAGGCAAATGTGAACTTCTGCTCCTAATCAGGACAGCTTATGTCCCTTCCAATTACTTTTAAATATTTTAATACTCTTCTGAATGAATCGTGTCATTTCTGAATGCAAAACTTGCCCTTTTTTCAAGTGATATATGTGCAAGAC
This sequence comes from Psilopsiagon aurifrons, assembly GCA_025447955.1. Classification (NCBI taxonomy): domain Eukaryota; kingdom Metazoa; phylum Chordata; class Aves; order Psittaciformes; family Psittacidae; genus Psilopsiagon; species Psilopsiagon aurifrons. Next base: position 20,274 of record JAOEHY010029281.1, on the reverse strand, counting down.
ATTCTATTTGTTAGCTGCGTAATGTATAAGTGTTCATTTCTATAAGCTTTCGATTTTTCACTTTTCAATCTCATTTAAAATAAATTATTCTTTCAATCTTCATTTCCTTTGCCAGAGACTGGTTTTTAGACCCTATCAATCCTGACCTTCTAAATATAAGTGTGTTTTTCACTGCATTTCATCATATTTTCTGTGAGATGCTAACTTAGTGGTTTCAAAGTGTCATTTTTCTGAATGCAATTCATTTCTCATTTAAGAAGTTCATTATTTTAGAATGTTTGTAAAAGGAGAATTCTGGTTCCTTAATTAGTACCTGTGCCAAATCAGAGGATTTTCTTTTCTTTACTTTTGATGTTTGAGTCTTTTCTTTAAAGTTTTTTTCCCCCATGTGATAGCATTGGGATTTACTATTTTTTCTCTAAGGAAGACTTTTTTCTTTTGTGATTATTACTATAGACTTCAATGAAAACATATGTGTATATGATTCACAAACCCCAGTAAGTGCTAAAAACGCTTACAAATAAAGCTGGTAATTTGGTCCTAGTACCTAAAAAAGTTATTGATTTTTTTCTCATTAAGTGAGGCTGAGTATACTTTGGGAGGGAATTTTCAGTAGCAATATGCATATTGCTGACGTTAGCCACATTAAAAGATTTTTTGAAAATAAGATTCTTTCTTCTAATCAAGATCCACTCACATACCTAATAACAGTTCTCCTCTCCTGATGGCAAATCTTCTCATCATCTGTAAAGAGAATGGTATGATACGGGACCACTGGATCACAGGTTGGTAGGATGCCTGATACTACATGGTTCACCATATCCAGAATCCCATTGTAGACTAGCAAGTCATCCACCAGAAGCTGAAGATATTTAAGAAACAAACAAAACAACCATCTGAAAATTAGGCACTGCTTTCAACAGTTGTCTTTATTAGTTAACTAGAAGTCATTCTGCCCTGTTTGCTTCACAAGTTGGGTCATTCTAACCCTGACCATTCTATGATTCTATAATTAGTTTAGCTTTTGTTCCTTGGAACTTCCATTTCTCTCTATTCGCTGCTGGGTTTAGATGTTGGGGTTTTTTCTCCCAAGTTTTTTGTCTTCTCAGTGACGTTTCTAATGCAGCTTTCAAGCAGATAATTAAAAACGTATTTCATGTTTTACATAATTGCTGTTCTACTGACTGGAGTGAATCACTCTTAAATCTAGGAATTAATGAATCCCACCTCACTTCAGCTGTCTAAAACTTGGATTTGTAGCTTAAGATAGTCTTTCAGGCCTGCTTGATAGTCTACAATCTTAAGACAATTATCTAAGAAAAAAAATCAGATAAAGTGTTCCTTCCCTGGACAAGAAAGGGAGGACAGATGACTGGCATAGATTAGTCATTTCAATACTAAATGCATAGTTAAACAAGATGAATCCCATCCTTTGAGATTATATGGAATCACACTTCAGTAAACTGTGAAAATAAGTACAGAAATCAAGATGACTCACCAGAACATACAAAATACATATAAAAATTACTTACACCAAATTCTTTCACGCCTCTCTGAGGTGTTTTGGCATAGTTCCATAACTTGATCATTGACACAGTAGTAGGTACATCAAAAATGACATATACCCTATTCACCTGTAAAAGAGAATTAATTTATATTTAACCTCACAAATTCCCCAAAGAAATGTTATTCTCATGCATGTTGAATCAAGAGCTTCACATTTAAAGAGATCTAGCTAGAGGAAAGATAACTGGTTCTAAGGATTTAAGTTCAGCTATCAACTCCGTTGATAATTCACAGATGTCTCTACCCCAGAGCTGCCCTTTCAAATGTACACGTAACTCATCAGATGATGACATCTGCACTGAGCTTGTCATCCTGGACTGCTAGTCAGTTAAAGAAGAGGCAGAGAAACACATCAACCAAACACAGACATGTGCCTCTGGATAAGACAAGCTGGAGTTAGTCTAGTCTAGTCTAGTCTGCTCTGGTCTGGTCTGATCTGGTCTGGTCCATTCCATTCTATTTTATTCCATTCCGCTTCATTCCATTCCATCCCATCCCATCCCATTCCACCAAATATGAATAGAATCCACCTTTCTATTTCAAGACTCAAATTTTGCTTACACCCCCTGACTTTGAAAGCTCTTGCAGAAATTGTGCATTTTTTGTGTGAGATGCACTAATAGGAGTGCAGAGACTTTTCCAGCTGCTCACTGAACAGTTATTGCTTTGAATATTGTTCATTTTACATTCAGTGACATTAATGTCAAAATATTAAGACCAAAGATTAGGCTGTAAGAAACCAATCTTGCTTGTCACAGTTAATTCTACACTACTCCTTTTATGAGCTACTGTATCAACTTTAGGCCAATATATCTTAAGCTTCATCTCTAGTATCCTGTGAAGTTTTAATCATTTGGTGCACTGGAGAAGATACTATTAGTTGTATTAAATCATTATGCATTTTCTTAACTAACGAAAGGTAAATGTGATCAATAGAAATGTTTATAACTGTAATTTTCCAGAAGACAATTTGGGCACAGTCTCCAATAGCAATTGTCAGTCTCACAGCAAATGAAAAATTTGATGGAAAATATAGTGAAACAAATAAAATTACTATCAATAACATGGAAACAAAGAATTCAAATTGTATTTACATTAGTAATAAATTAGCAAAAGACAAAAACATTTTTAGAATTAGAAAGGAGAAGATATTCAGAAAGGAAAAGCTATAAAATAAGATTTGCTTCAAGCTTTCAAACCTTCCAATATAGCAAAGAGTTAATTCAGTTTTCTAGGCAACCAGCATGTTTCAAAGCAGCCTAGCAATGAGGACGTAAGCATACACAAGCTTCGGATCAGCATTCCAGCTAGAGAGGATGATCATGAACAGACTGACTGCTAAATCCACTTGCACTTCCTGGCTGTACAACCACACCATGGAAGATGGAAGAAAGAAAAGTACTATGTGGATCTTGAAAAGGTAAAATTTGCTACAGCTTAAGCACAGGAAGTGCCATTAAATTGCTTACTCTTCCCTTCTGTATATCCCACTTTATCAATTTACCCTTTTAAGGCTGATATCTTATGTTCTTCTATAGTACTTTGGTGTCAGACACAAAACCACAAAACTACGTGTGCATCTGTGCTACAACTCCAGGTACTGTTACTTTCCTTTTTACCACAATGAAAACAGCCTCTGCAAGCATGTCTTTCATAAGGACATGAGCAAACTCAGATTGTTGTCAAATCATTCAGTCATGATGCTATAATGGATATCTGAGCATCGCATCAAATTAATTACCAGGATTCAAGCTGTGGGATCTACACAGTAGGAGCTTCAAGCATTACACAGATCTTCCAAGAAATGCAAGTGGCCAGTATTCCCAAGTACACTTAAAAGCTTTATCTTAATAATATCCACTGCATTACAACATACAATGTTGTATGAAGTATTTCTGAAACTGACTTAATTCTTTGCTTGTAATATTCTAATTAATGACTGTCACAGAGTAAGGATTTTTCTAGCACAGTAAGCTACAACATATCACGTGTCAGGTTTACCTTTTGTTACTTTGGAAATGCATCCTCTTCTAAGAAATTAATATATATAAACTATGGCCCTAACAGGCCCATAAAAATGTCCTCTCCCAAAATGAAGTCAGAACTCATCTAAGTTTATCTACTTTTCCTGTTTAGATATTTGACGCCCCATACTTTAAACCTAGGGCTTCTAAAGGGCTGAATCGCCTTGGGCCCTAGGACATGAAATACTGTCATCTCTAATTTATGATTTTGAATTCAATACAGATACTGAGATTTAAAAATGTCTTAATGCTGGAATAACATTCATTGCTTATTGTAAAAACAAATTTAAGATCCTAGTCCACTCCTGTTTGAAAGGTGTTTATGCATATTAATATGCATATTAAATTCTTTTCTCAGTATCTTTATCGTACTAACTGAAAAAACATCTGTGCTAGTCTTGGAAACTCAGCTGTTGCACCATGGAGACAGAAGGAGATTACAAACCTGCGAAATCTGTACTGTTGCTATCTGTGCAGTGAAGAGAAAGAAACTGGAATAGAAAGAACTTCTTCCAAAAGGCAGTGATTTAGCATCATTTACTAGTATCAAATTCACTTAAAAATTATGTATGCTTCTCCTTTCCTTTCTGCTTCTAGCTACATCTATGCACATCAGTAAAACGGAATGAAAAGAGAAAATATACCAAACCAGGAAGAACTGGTGCAAGCCACATATGTCTGCCATCAGTTGTGTCATTTACTCTGTCAATGAGTTTGTCTGGAGTTCGAATGTCTTCAGAGGCATCTTCTAAAATGTTAACACTATCTGGAAAAGCAGCAATATCTGAAAAAACCTTTAAGGGTAAATAACTGAAAAGGACGTTTCGGAAGCACCATACGTTAAAGTTCATGACTGCTTTTCTGCATTCCATGAGCAACCATTTGCCACTACAGCAGTGAAATGCAAAAATACTCTAAGCCCTTCACATGGGTAGCTGAGGAACTTGGGGGCATATTTTTAAAAGCAGGACAGCCTTTACAGATTCTGGCATTCAAAACTATTTAAAAAATAGGAATAAATTACCTAAATGCATTTAATTTATTTCAAAATTTGTATTTATGACTTCATCAATAAAGTTCCCTTATCAGGAATAGACACTTTCCAGGTTTTTGAGACAAACCCCCTTTTTTTTAGCATGCACTTGTGAAAATTTCTCATATGAAATGCATCTGAAGAAACATATGCTTCCAGGAGAGTCAGACAAGGCTTTGCTTAAGTTCCTCAAGGTTTGTGATAAAAATCGGGAACTGCCTAATAAAGTCTTCTTTCAGTTTTTTGAGCGGGAAAGATTAAACCTGCTATTGAACAGACTGTCTATGTAACCAGACTTTCTCTGTAAGACATTAATGTTAAAAACATATGTTTTTTAAAGACATGCAGAGAAATGGGGATGGATGGCACTTCCTTCAGAATTATAAAACCCTAGTAATTCAGTTTGAGGGACATTAATTACTCCTGTCCTGCTTTCTAAAAGGCTCAAGTCTGTGGGTATTTACACAGAATTTAAGGAATAACACAGCAATGCCTGAACTGTTTGAGAAAAGCTTGCTACAGGCCCAGTGCTCAATTATCACATTTAGTACTGCACCATGACAAATACGCTCTTTTTGAGATCCTAATATACCTAAGCAACACTACTGTACAGGCAGAAGCAAGCCACCACTCAAAATGAGCTGAGGTATCTTTACCTGGCATTGTATTGCACTGTAAAGACAGACCTCATAAAAGCTAAGTTAAAGATCCCTTGTTCTTAAAACCAGTTTGTTACCATTTTTCAGTTTCAAAATGCTTCTTCTCCATTACATATATTCCAATTTCATCATGTACCATGCAAGATATGACTAAAAATAGCAATCAGGAAAAAAGTCTTCATGACCTTTTTCACTGTATCCTCTATTTATTACACAAGAAGGACCCTCAGAGACATACAATTTATGCAGCATTCATACTTTTTATCCTTTCTAGTTGGCTAAAATACTTTTTCTTCCATGTGACTGAAGTATGTGAATTATATGTTACGGCATGAAGCTTTCAACTCTTCAGAGACTTTAGCCGATAAAGAGCACTGAAGTGTAATCTTGATGACTATGAATCTTTCAAGCATGTCCTTCATTCCTTCTGGTTACCCAGGGAACACTGAGTCAAATTCCAAGTTTCAGCTGTCACCTTTAGAGCTAGATTGGGTGTCTAGAATAGCCTAAAGCTCCAGAACGAGAGTTATGAAAAATGTCTTTCTTGTGGCACAATGAAAGATTCCACAACAAAGAACTGAGCTCAACCTTTTCTTATGAATGTATAGCTCAAACTTTGTGGTCATTCAATACCACAGAAGAAATACATGTTGACAGCAAAAAGTACTATATCCTTCTTAAGCTTTCCCTTCTCTAACCTTGTCTTGCATTGTTGGTGCCTCCCATACAGAGAAGAAATATTCTGAAAATATACAGAACACATTAAAACATATGGAAACAAGTATCATCACACAAATACTGAGAAATACAAGCAGGGTAATGGCATGAAATAAACTTGCAATTTGGAAGAAGTAGCAAGTGATGCATACGATAACTTGCCAGGGAGAAAACTGTGTATCTGAAAGGGATAGATGCACTTGGTCTGTAGAAGGATACTGTTTTCAGTTAGTAAGATTTGGTCTCCATGTTCATTGAACAACTCGAGTCCATTCAAACCAATGTAGTAAGGATCACCCCAACTTGTCAGAAGCTGAAACTGGAAAATAACTAAAAAGCAAAAAGTTATTAAGGAAAATTCTGATACTTTATCTAAACAGACTATTTAATTTGCAGTTTCCAAAATTACTGTGCAGCACACATCTTGATATTAGACACTTGCAGTTTAGGAGAATGAAAACAAAAAATACCAGCTTTTCATTTCTGATTTCACTATGTCTAAAGCTCTCTGAATACACTATTTTCTATTAAGACATGAAGTTTGCCTTTTCTGTCACTGATAATACAAACATGAACATCTGCAGGTGGCACAACTAGTCAAAAGTCTATCTATATATGTTTGCATACATACATATTCATATATATGTATGTTCATATATGTTACTCCATCAGATGAAGAACTGTTGAATTAGTGCCTAACCTTCTTGTACACTGCAACTTAATAACACCAGAGCTCCTATTTGGAGTCTTTACTGCATTCCTACATTTCCTGAATATGCCTTTTACCTGGTTTTGAATTACACGGGTGATAGCTGGCCAGTAAATATGCCCCTTAACTGAATAGCAGAAAATGTAACGATGGAGTCTATGCTGTCTATTTTGCTAATGGAGCATCCATTTGTTTCTCTTTGCTCTATCCAGACACAGATTGTCATGAAACCAGCAGGGAACTTAGTATTGCTGAGATGTCATTGTCTCCCAACTTGGCTAGAACGGCCTAATGGATTTAAAAGGCCCATCAACTAGGTGCATGGCACGATAGTAAGCATTATCATAAAAGACTGTACCTACCTAGGAAAACTTAGGCTTAAAAAAATCACAAACATTAAGAAGATGGCAAAAATATTACACAGTTCTAGTCAACCTTAATAAAGATATAAAATGAGACAAACATTCAAAGAAATGCAAAAATGTGAAGACTACTTCTAGCTTTCATAGGTTGGGCTCAACTGTCCTACTGGACCTCTAGCTCCAGCTTGGATGGACTACAAAGGCAGAAGGAATGGCTACCAGAGTATCTGAAAACAGGTCATACATTCATATGTTATGTTCAATTTATTTATTCTTAATTCATGCTTAATATAAGCCTTCCGCATATATAAGAAATATTGTTGATTTCCTACAGCGCCAGAAATTGTTGGATACAAAAAGCTCAGGACTCAAGCATAGCATATAACTCTAAGATATTCTATAGGAGAAGTAATAAAATGACAGAGAAGGATACAACCACATGGCATTAATGGTGCTTCATAGTCCATACTAGCTTGTTCCATTTTCTTTGAACCAGTCCTGCCAAAAAAAACCAAGATAAAATGGTCCCTTTATGTACCGTTGGCTCATTCAGGAAGGAAGAGAACAAAACCAAAGAACTAAGCTTCCACAAACATCAGCCCCTGATCTCCCTGCCTGCAATTATGGACTTGACTATCCTCTGATCTCATAAAAACTGGTTAACAGTATATAGTTAAAACCCTATGAAACATTTTGCTCTAAGTACTTCCTATTTTCACCCAGGTGACTCATACAACTGGCTTCAACAGAGAGTATGAAAGAATACTGAACAGTTAAGAGAATTGTGTAGTTCAGATAACAAAACCATCCTACTTTACCTCCTTTGTACTTTATTAATCAGCTGAGGCTGCAGATAGTCCAGAAAGAGAATTTCCTGGGCAAAGTCAAAGTGGCAGTTTCCTGGTCCCTTGCGGATAAGAAAGCCCTCTGGTGGGGAGATGCTGTGGCCATCCAGCAACACATGGACTACCTTAGCCTTATTTAAAATAACATAAGATTAGATGACATGACATAGAATAAAGCAGATCCAAACCAATCACATTCACCTAAGAGGCTGAATTAATTTCTATAATTTTGTTATATTTATTTCATTCCTTTATAGTATGACATTCTATGGCAAAAGAAAGCTTAAACCAGCAGACACCAGTTGCAACCCATATTCTGCAATTTAGAACATCACAGCTGACTCTGATAGGGATGGGATAGGGGAGGATTTGGTGGACAGAAAAAAAAAAAGAAAGAAAAATGCATTGCAGAGATCCTTCAATTACTGCATCTCACTAGATCTTAGTAAACTGAAGCTTCCTTTCTTTGCCAAAAGCCTTGTCAAGCTCTGGAACAGGCTGCCCAGGGGAAGCGGGGAAGTCAGCACCCCCGGAGGTATTTAAAAGACATGTAGATGTGGCACTTAGGGACATAGTTTAGTGGTGGCCTTGGCACTGCTGGGTTGGACTTGATCTTAAAGGTCTTTTCCAACCTAAATGATTCTATGATTCCTGAGCCTGCAGCAATACATACACACATCAACAGAATGGAGAGACTAAGCTTTGAAGTCAGCATATGTCACAAAGATGATTTCAGGAGACAATCAGAGTCATCAGGCATCTGAATGCATTGCTAGATCAGGCCTGATTGCTCAGCACTGACTGAAGCTAGCCTTTAAGAAATCACAAAAGCTGGTGCTCTCTCAGGCAGACTCTTTTGTGCTTCTGTTGCATTTATATAAAGGCTGTATTTATTTAACTTTGAGGCAGGTGTCACTTGGACTTTCCCAGGATCATGCAAACTCATCTACCAAGCAGTGCTGTCTGTTACCTAAGGGCATATGAATAAAGAAGAGGTATTGTGCCAGGCAGAAAGAATTGAGCCTTGTCCGCTGCACAGATGCATGCACATCTTATACAATCTCTGAAGATTAAACTAAATAATTCAGGCATACTTATTCAGATAACGCAGGAGTCCTGGCCCCTTCACCCTCCCCCATCAGCACCATCTGGTGTTGTATGCATGATCCCAGCCACGTAACAATTCAATCATGCAGCAACAATTATCACTGCATCTTGCCCTGAAATATGTTAAATATAACTTAGTATTAATCACAAGCAGCATTTGTCGCACTAACTACTCGTCTTTCACTAACTACTGGTAAAGGAAGGAATAATACATGTAAAATACACGGCAGCCTTTAACTACCACTGGTTAAAGCTTACTGACTAACAGACTGAACCAAAAGAGAATCATTTTGTTAATGAAAGACTTAGTTTAGTCCAAAGATACTATGAGACAGTTTTCTAATCTCTGGATTTCATAGTGACTGATGTATATATGCTAATGTAAGGTTAACCGAGTTTTGTATACAAATACTTCATTTTCATTATTAGGATTTCTATTAAAAATAGACCTTCAATATTTATGGTGAAAACTCCCATTTCAGGTGTCTGGGAAGAATTAAAACCACTCAGTTTTATGCAAAGGCCATGTATTATCAGTGACCTGGTATTCGTAACAGTTTTCATATTCTTTCCATTTGTAAATGATTTTTTTAACTTCATTACAATTTCAGTTACACATGCAATACCCCAAAAGCAGATAATTCTCTGGAATATTTGCTTTGTTTTGCTTTTTATTTTTGGTTGGGTTTATTTTCACAAACATTTGTTGATTTGAAAGCCACTGGTATTGTACTAGGCTAGGGGAGGTGCTCCGTACATTTCCAAACAGCAGTAAGACTAATTAGGAGGGAATGTCTGTATGACTACCAAGTATGGAGAAAGAATTATTTCTGGTTTCATCTTTAATACATGTGGGAGCAAAAAAAGGAAATATCCTTTTTGTATCAGAGAGTCTTCTGCATGCTACTTTCCAGATGAATCGGTCAGCCAGAATAAGGAAAAGAAGTGAAAAATCCACTGAAATACACTTTAGTTTAGGAAACATGTATTGAATGGGATGTCTAGAGACTTAGAGATGAAATCTTACCTATTATACCATAGCTGCTTATATTTATGTGTCCTTTACAGCCCTGATTTCTAAGTAATTTTCATCATCCAAGAAGGCACTCAGCCATCACACGTAGCATTTTACAAATTGCATAACAAAGCTCTCACAAGGTAATATTTCATAGAGCTGAAAATAGCACACAAGTCTTCATTTTGACAGTTCACTGCCATTATCCTCTCATACTAAAGCTGTGAATAGAATCCACCAGTCTACAGCTGCCTAGGAAATCATTAGAGCTCGTACCCAGGGACTGGTTCTTAGAACAAACAGCAGTACTTCAAGAAACAGATGTCATGATGCCCTAGGTAAACACTCTACAGCCCCTATACTGCGGCCAAATGGATATCTTGCATCTTCAGTTTTCAAAATATTTTTTTCATCCTTTTACAGGCCTGTAGGTATGAACTCCTCATTTAAATTGTACCCACAAACTGCTATGGGACCTGCTATGCCACCTGCATGCTTTAGCAGACTCACTTCTTTTTTCTACCTAAGCAAAGCAAACTGTGATTTTTCTTTCTTTCTTGGTTTTGCCTCAAAAAAATATTCCATGTTAGATTTTAGGGCTTTCAGTATTTGCCTCTGTCCTGGGCTCAGCAGCAGCAGTCATTTTTCTTCTTCTCAGTAGCTGGTGCAGTGCTGTGGTTTTGACTTTTGGCCTGGGAACAGCACTGATAACACCAATGTTTTAAGTTCCTGCTCAAATGTTTAGTTTGACCAAGGACTTTCTGAGTCTCATGCTCTGCCAGGGAGGAGGGGAAGCCAGGAGGAAGCAAAGACAGGGCACCTGACCCAAACTGACCAAATTGGTATTCTGTACCACAGCACGTCATGCCCACTGTATAACTGGGAGCAGTCACACGGAAGAGCTAGATCACTGCTGGGTCAGGCTGGGTATCGGTCAGTGGGTGGCGAGCGGATGTATTCTCTCCCCTTGTTATTCGCTTTATCATTATTATTACTGGGGGTAGCAGCAGTGGTTTGTGTTATACCTTAGTTACTGGACTGTTCTAATCTCAACCCATGGGAGTTACATTCTTTCGATTCTCCTCTCTATCCCCCGGGGAGCTGGGGAAGGAATAGAGGGGGAGTGAGCAAGCTACGTGTCTGGCTGGACTTAAACCACGATACTTTCCCTCCTTTAATATCTGAGACACACAAATAGAGAGTTGATTTGGTATGAAAATTCATACCCAGACAACTCCCTCCAGCTGTACATGCTGTCATATGGCACTAGATGTCCCTTTGGTCAGTTCAAGTTGGCTGTCCTGGCTGTGTCCCCTCCCAGCGCCTTGTGCACCCCCAGCCTCCTCACTGGTGCGGTGGGGTGAAAAGCAGAAATCTCCTTGACTCTGTGTAAGCACTGCTCAGCAGTAACTAAACCATCAGTGTTTTACCAACATTATTCTCATCCTAAATCCAAAGCACAGGACTGTACCAGCTACTAGGAAGAAAACGAATTCTATCCCAGCGAAAATCAGGGCAGAGATTTTAATGAAAAACCTCTTGTTGTTATATAGTGGGTATGTTTGGATGGTAAGCTCAACGTGCTCCTTAATCCTGCCATGTGTCAAACACATTGGGTTAATGCAACGTATTACAAAGTTGGGTGCCATATGTTAAAGTCTCTAAATCAATTGTGGTTTCAATGAAAGATCTTACACTCTGGCCCTCTGGAAGTCTTTGGCCAGTCTTGGGCACTCAGCAAGATCCCACGCTGATATTAAAAGATGCCAGGGCTCTTGTTGTGGAGATGGAATACCTTGCTACACGTTTATGTAGTGTTCATATTAAAGTAATTCCTGGAGGGTAAATTTACACAAAGAAGCAGTTCTGCAACTTTTGCCACTGACTTGCCCAATCCTAGGAAGAATCCATGCCTCAAACTTCAGTATTATTTTTTTCCAGAACTGATCCTTTTTGTCCAGTCTCTCTCCAGTTTAATACATATCAACATTTTTCTTCTTATCTATTGACTTGAGTTTGACATCAAGGATGTAACAGTTATATGTCAAGGGGAAAATCTGGAAACAAATGGATTCATAAACTTTCTATGCCGTGAACAGCAACTACCTCTTCATTGTCATTACAAATGCATGCATAGCTTCTGAGAATAAGCAGCAAAATGATGTTAACACAATCTGCCAGTCAATTCCAAGAATTCAGTATGAAGAACATATAAACCAAGCAATTTGGCAAAAAAAAAAGAGAGGAGATATGTTACACATTTTTCCATTTTTAGCTAAGCTAGTTCACTAAGCTATTTGAAGATGTCAACTTTCTCTAATAAACATTAGAGATGTAGAGACTCTTCTTGCTTCTTGGAAAAGGCAGTATTGAGTGACTGGCCTTCTATAACTTACCTAAACAGAATTTCTGTTAGAGAAGTGTTCTTGCTCTGCCACTCCCTGTGTTCTAGGAAATAATCATATGGTAGGCCTAAATACTGGATATTGAGAGGACACCACTTTGGAACCATACATCTTGAAAATAGTATGTGTCTCTTAGAAAAATCAGCCATGAAGACTTCTTTAAACTATCTCTGGCTTTTTTTCAATATTTGCTGTTTGTGGAGACAGAAATGCATTATACCTGCCACAAAATTCAGACTCAGACAATCTAGAAAGATTTATGGTGTTCCATTAAGGCAGCTATATTCATTCATCACAGTACCAATTTTCCAATGCACTACTGTATATTTTTGCTGGCAGTGCTCCTTTGCTTTTACTTACCCCTCTATAGGTATCCTCCAGAGATTTATTATAGTTCCAAAAGCGAAGCCCTGCAATACTTTCAATTTTATCAAAATGGATTGTGAGCAGATGATCTTCTCCAAAAGAGAAGGGAATGAGCCACATATGGTCATCGTCTACTGTGATATTAGTCCCATCTATTAACCTACAAGGAGAAAAACCCATTAGCTGCAAAAAGGAAAAGCTTGCTTTTCTCATGAAAATCAGGTGCTTTACTAAGTGTTTATTTTTTTCCTATATGCCACTTACAGCTTCCAGGGCTTACTGTGCCCATGTATATGCTATTAAAAAGTACAATAAACATCAAAAATAGTATGCAATTGTTAAATTAAGGACAATGTGGAAGAAAAGCAGTATTTCTTTTAGTTGGGTCTGTTTCAAGAAAAACAGAAAACTCCTTAGGTTTTGCTGTATGGTCAGGGGCAGGCAGAGGAAAGCTCAACTACCTTTCTACCAAAATGGCCAAAGGCAAAAGGCTCAAACACAATACAACTTATTAATATAGTCCCATGCCTACACTAGTATAGCTGGCACTCTGCAGTGTGTTGCCAATGCAACTATCATGAATCTGACAAGGAGCTGGATGGCAGCTGGATAACCTGGAGAAGCAGAATTTGTTCACACCCTCCTTCACACACACAGGCATAGTTCTACTTTTTCAAAAGAGCTTTCTACTAGTGTGATGTCTTTTCATAAAAGCACAGACTTGAAGCTGCCTAAAGTTAATTCTGTTATTTCCTCATTTTGGAATCTTGACTTTATATTCTATCACAAACTATGGCATACAAAGATGGAGTAAAGGAGAATATGAACTAATTGTCCACTGTGATTACTTCGGTAAACCACCCAATGTACTTACTATTTATTTTAAAGTTTAATGGAATACAAGTGCTAGACTTGGAAGTTGCTTAAAGAAGAAGATTTGAATAAAGACTCTTTCACAGAGAAGCCAGTTAGGGAGCCTATGAGATAAGATATAAGCCTTGACTTGGTCCTATATAGTGCACAGGACCTATTCCAAATGCTGCAGTTGAAGGGCACTGTAGTATACTTATATTCAACATGCTTGTGCTGAAAAAGGTTCCTAAGCAAAAATTATTAAATACATTTAAAACATCTAAAAAAAAAAACCCAAAAGCCCCAAAATAAAATCATTACACACAATACAGAGAACATGAAGGGATATCATACTGGAAGTACAGAATACATGTATCCCACTTACTAAGAAAGATGTTGGAAAAAGGGAGGACTTGAAAAATCAAAGCCAAACTGGCTCAGTGGCAGGATAAAGAAAGTCATTACAAGCCATCTTTCAACAAAATTCATGACCAAAAAACTCTAACTTGATTGGACCATAACTCTGGAAGTCTAAATGTGTATGCACAGGCCAAAAAAGAGTATGAAGGCTAGCAAGCAAAAGGTACCATAAATAAAATTCCTCAAATACATCAGGAGCAGAAAGCCTGCCAGAAATTCTGTAGGATCAACAGACAATGGGGACGTAAAAGAAGCATTCAGAGAAGGTAAAACACCAACAGAAAAGCTAAATGGATTCTTTGCAACTGGATCCATTATGGTGGAAAATGGAGAGAATCCACCACCAGAATCTCTTCAACACAAGGGATGGTATGGGAAGATTTCTTAGATCTTGATGCCTACAGAGAGATTTTCATACAAACAGGCAGAAGAACTGAGGAATTATATACAAGTAAGCTTGACATCTGTGAAAGTCAGATTAGCAGAAAGTTAGTGTACATGTAGATAAAAACAACATTCTAAGGAAAACTCCACAAAGACATTGAAAAGACAAGTCCTAATTCATAAAATTCACAGAGCATAAACATGCCAAAGGACAAGATTACAACTGAAAATACCCTTTAAGAGAGAGATACAACTCAGAAACAACAGGATGCAACTTCAATAACAACCAAATACCATGTCCTGTCCAGACCCATAGCACATGATTTCTATACTGCTATCATTTAGAAAGTTCAAGTTAATTTGAGAAAGTATACTTGTCAATGAATAAAACTTCATTAGAATTACACCCAAAAAAGGGGAAAAAAACCCCTGTGGAATTACCAACAGAATGGCACCTGTCTGTGCAATTCCCTAACACATCCTCACACTTTGCTAACTCAAAATTTTTCCTTGAAGTTAACCAGAAAGCTGCATAAATATCATTGCATATGCATAGACAGATGCTACAGAACACCCACATTTCTGCCTAGAAAGTCCTTAGAAGAGATACCAACTAGGCATGTTGCCATCTCCTAACTCAAACACCATCTTTTGGAAACATCTCATTCATGTTTCTACAACAAGCTGTTCCTGGGTAGCTTGTGACATCCAAGAATGAGCAGTGGCGGCATGAAAATCATTTCACATTAACATGTGTTAGAAGTTTATATAATTCAGTAGCTTTATAAAGTCTGATTTAAAATGCCTCTAAAATCAATAAACTCCAAAACCATTTGTCAAAACAACAGGCACAAATATAAAAAAAGAGCCCTGCAGAAAATGCTTGGACAATTCAACTCTTTCACTACTTACTTTTCTAATGTTCTGGAATCTCCTGCATACTCCGGAAGATCACTCAAGTCTTGGGGTGAAGCAGAAATCTGTTCTGTACTTATTTTTAACGCATGACCATTCTTTCCTATCACTTCAAGTCCTGTCAGTCCAAGGTAATGAGAGTCTCCCCAGGTCATGGTAAAATTCAGTTGCAGGCCTATATAAAAGAACACAGATACATAATATATCTATACACATACTGAGTAGTTTGAAGTAAGAAGCCAATATAAGCATACATGCAACCTCCAACAATTAGCAGTACATGTATTTTGTTTAGATTATATAACTTCCTAGGCTGTGCTTGGATACTTCCTGGTCTGCATGGCCTACCTCCATGTAATAGCATAGTATCTTCTGTAAACCTGTGATAGACCCCTTCAGTGGGCTACCAACATCTTGTTCAGTCTTAATATACAAATCCCAATAAATCATGTTACCAAGTATCTCATTACTTAGACTGCAGACTGACAGTAATCGAACAATACATTTAAGCAGGTACATGACAGATTTTGTGATTATGCAGACACAGAACAGACCTATTAGTCTGAAGTTTATCTATCATTTTTTGCCAGATAAATGGCTATATAGATTCATATAAATCCCGTTTCTCATAAATCAATAAATTGCTAGAGAACACTAACTTGTAGTTAAATAAAAAAACCAAATATGGATTACTAATGTGTCTTTATGTCAAAACTGGACAAATGGAAGCATTTTAAGGGTCAACTTTAGTGAAAAACAGCAATTTTGATTTGCTTGCATCTCCAGAAAATAAATAGGAAAGAAAAATTGGGCACAGACAAAAGACTGTGCGTGTATCTTTAGGTTCATCTGTTTCATGCTTTACTAAAAAAACCCTAAGTAGCATATATAGAGTAAACAAGTAATATTCCAATCAATCAGGCTCTGTGAAAATCCACCAGTGTAAATTAAAAATATCTTTTATTTCACGTATTAGAGAAGCCCAGAAATAATCAGGTTGGATAATGTATAAAGAAGCACCATGTAGTCATGATGCCCTGTAAAACAAACAAGCATTAAAACTATTAAGCCATCCAGCCCAATTACCTATAAATAGCCATAGTAATTTACACAAGACTGTCTTGATATACACATAAATTCACTTGGCTGTTAAGATATCATTAGCATTTGCAAGGACACTAAGAAATAAAGAGTTCTATTAGCTGACAAGTTTGGAGCTGTGGCTACATTGATATTAAAAACTATTCCAAAGGCCATTGCTAAGACTAAACTTGCTTCATGTACAAGTGTGCAAGAATTCTCAGGCAAAACCAAAGTGTGTTTTCAAAAAAAAGGGAAAAGATAGGTGGAAGCAGCGATCCACACAAGCTTTAGTATCTCCATCACTGTGCCAATGCCTTCATAGGACCTCAGAATGATGCAGGGTGGAAGGGTCCTCTGGAGGCCTGTAGTCCAACTCCAAGCTCAGAGCAAGGCATGAGATCAGGTCTCTCAGGAGCTCATCCAGTGGAAGTCTGAATGCCTCTAAGGCCGCCAGATTCAAAACCTCTCCAGACCCCTGTTCCAGTGTTTGACTGCCCTCAGGGTGAAAAAGATTTCCTGATACTTAATTGGAAATACTTGTTTTCTACCTTGTTTTTTCTTCTGCCTCTGAACCCAATCCTATTACCATGCCTCAGAATCGCCTGAATCTGTTCTTTCTATGCCCTCCTGATAGCTATAGACAGTAAGATCTCCCCTTCACCTTCTCTTCTCTAGGATGAACAAACAAAGGGAGGCCTTTCATGGTTTTCTCACACATCAGGGACTCCAGCTGCCTGACTATCTTGGTCATGCTCCTCCACCAGACTTGCACCAGTATGTAAATTTTCTTCCTGTTCTAGGGAGCTCCATACTTAACAGCACTCCAAGTACAGCCTCTCAAGTGCCCTCCTGGCTGCACTCTTAGATCCCAGGAGGCAGCTGTCCGCCTTTACTGCAAGGCCGCACTGCTGGCTCATTTTCAACTTGCAGTTTACAAGGACTTCAGACCCACCAGTGCAAAGCCGCTCCTTAGCTAGCTGGCCCCCATCCTGTCCTGTAGCAAGGGTTATTACATCCTATCTGCAGGTCTGTGTACTTGCCCTGAACTTCATGAGGTTACACTGGGTAACATCATGAAGTAATCATTTATTCGTGCCTGCTGAGGTACCTCAGAAGAATAGCCTTGCCTTCAGTTTATCAGCCACTCCCCTCTGCTTAACACCATCTACAACCTTGCTGAGATTGCACTTTATCACATCATCCAAGTTCTTGAAAAATCAAAACCACATTAATCAGTGTAGACTATAACAGTGTTGATCCCTGAGGATCGGGACTTTGTACCAGTGATCATCACATTTTGAGACACTATTTCTCCTTGGCATCATGACTGGAAATAAGATGAAAGAGAGAAAAACTACCTACAGAAGGTCAAGGATACAAATCCTCAGTGACTCCATGCATGACCTATTACCAGGAGTTCCAGGTGAAGAGGGCAGTATTGATCCTAAGACTTCTGTAATTCCCACTAATTCCCTCAAATCAGAAGAATCAAGAGCACTCCCACTCCAGATCTAAGGGACCACTCCACAGAATCCTATTTCTCTTGTGTTGATGAAAGGACTAGGAACTGATACTGAAAATTCTGAGCCATACAGAAAATAATTTAAAGGCCCTCAGAGAGTTGTTTTAGTACAGGATAAAGAAATCAGGTACTTTAAGTATGGATATAACATTCTGGTTTAGCTTTACTGAATGGTTTCTGTTGTCAATCTGATCTGAGAAATTCAGTCTACATAAATACATAGCACTGGGACAGAATTACTGTGTAAGAGACAGAGCTATTACAAATCCCATTCCAGGGCTAAACTAAGGGCTAGTGTTCTTTTTCTGAGATTAAAACCCAACTGTTATGATACAATGTTCTAAAAGCCATAGTAACAAAGTAACAAAGCTTCTGCCTTTGTTTACTTCGGCCTTCAATTACTCTTCTTTATTCTAGACCTGACATCTGTTACAAAGTTCTGCACAGCTCAGACAATCAGATCCTCCACGATAAAATGTTAGGGGGAAAGGTGGTTACGCAAAAGTAAATGTAAGAACTCACATTTTCCAGTAAATATTTCTGATTCCTTGGGTACATATTCAGAGAGAGGGTCTGGCTCTTGAACCTAAAAAATAAACCAATAGATGCAATGAACATGTATAACATATATACGTTACAGGCATAAATGTTCATAAATGTATACATGTTTATAAAGGGAAGGAGGCTGGTGGGGGTTTTTTGTTTGTCTGGGTTTTTTTTCCTGTTTCTTAATTTTGCTGGGGGTTTTGTTTTGGATTTTGTTTTAATTTTTACATCCAGCCTTTTGTACATCATAGAATGATAGAATAGTTTGGGTTGGAAAGGACCTTAAGATCAGCTAGTTCCAACCCCCCTGCCATGGGCAGAGGCATCTTGCACTAAACCATGTCGCCCAAGACTCCATCCAACCTGGCCCTGAACACTGCCAGTGAAATCTCCTCCTTGCCCCACCAGCCAGGCTGTCCTGCAAAAAAGGAAAACATACCCCAAAATGTAGAAGATCACTTGGAGACTTAGAAAGTCAAGACTGTTAGTTTGGTATTTTTTTGTTAGTGCACATAGGAGTATTAAATGTGAGACTCCCTTGTGTGAGTTACCTGTTCAGAAAGAGGCTGAAATTCTTAAGTTACTCTTACTTACCTATACACTGCCATGCAAACGATAACATGCTGCATTTTCACACTGCAAATATGTAGCAGAGAAAAGAAGTCTGAGAGGAAGTTTAAGATCTCAGACAGTGCCACCACAATTTCTTCTCAAGGGCAGAGCAAACCAGCAAATGTGTCCAAAAGTTTGCATTTGCTCTCTGATGATACTAATTAATAGTAGGCTACACTATTCAACACAGCAAACCAGAAAGTGAATAAACAGATGATAAAATGTGCTGAACATATTGGGGCAATAAGAGTAGTAAAGACTAAACACAACTGCAAAAGGTTCAGACAGACTTAATTTCACTGAATGAGCATGATAAAATGCTCAATTATATTTGCTATAGGTAAATATAAAAATGCTACATGTGAGCAAACAAACCTAACTTTACATATAGAGTATTAGGCTCCAAACAAAATAATAGCAGAGTAGAATGAAATCTTGGCATTATTTTAAATAGTTCTACAAAAACATTATTTCAATCTTCATTAGTAGTCAAAAAGCCAAATAGGAAACTCCAGACTCCTTTTCTAGTGCAGACTTCTCTCTATAGTTTCATTTATCATTAGAAGTTGACTCCCTGTCACCAAGAATACATCAAATGGACCTACACTGTACCTAAAAAAGAAATAGAAGACTTGTCAACACTTTTCTCTTACTGTTATATTAGATCCCTGCAGTATAACCACTGACATCCTGGATCTAATACGTGTACGCTCCCAGACAGCAATATACTTCTTGTAGTAGCAAATGTACTTGAGGTAATTAAGTAGGTGAAACTGAGCAAGAACTGTGCACTGAAATAAATGCACATAGATGACCTACAGAAGGTGGAAAAACCATCCTATTGGGGTACCTTTCTGGCAAAACAGTGGCTTTAACTTTGATGTCTGATGCCTTTTCCTCAGAGCAACTTAAAAAGACCAACCTGAGAATTAAAATTTCATAGAATCATAGAATCGTAGAATGGTTTGGGGTGGAAAAGACTTTAAAATCTTCTAGTTCCAACTCCCCTGCCATGGGCTGGGACACCTCACACTAAATCATGCCACCCAAGGCTCTGTCCAGCCCAGCCTTGAACACTGCCAGGGATGGAGCATTCACAACTTCCCTGGGCAACCCATTCCAGTGCCTCACC